>AFRD01000575.1:0-17613 GCA_000222875.2 Periglandula ipomoeae IasaF13
AGGCACACTCATCACTAGGGGACAGGCTATTGGTTGCGAAACGCCTGTCTAGTGACAAATCAGTAGCTAATTCGGCTCTCGTCGGGCAACTGCCGTGGAATCGTGGAGCACAAAAGTCGACGGGACCCGCCATAGTCGGCGCTAAGATCGTTTATTACCGCTTTGCAAGGGTTCCAGTCGCGATCAGGATGTGAGTGGGTGGTCAGCCGTGCATTGCCAAAGCTGCCGTTGCCGTTGCCGTAGCCGTCAAGCAACCCGTTGGACATGACTGGACCCAACCACAGGAGCGTTCGGCTTCCAGAAGAACCGCCCGCGTCCAAGAACGGATCTCATCAGAGGCACACCTCAGAACTGCGGCGAAATTGATGCAGGAAATGGCTGGCATAGAGCCGTGTTGGAACACAGGGAATGGTATGGGCTGGTCGTCCTTCAAGCTTGCGACTGATGCCTCAATCTCAAGGTCCTCCGCATGACGGGCCGGCTTCGACAGCACAAGATACAAACCACAAGTGACTTTTCAGATTTGGCACCAGCGAGTATAGCACAGCTGGAAAGAAGTTGGCCTCTAGGCCAGGGAGCGGCTGAACCACCAGTGTGCAATGCTCGGGTCTGGGCCTCGCTCGTTTGGCGCCTGGAACGGTCAGTTTCGCCAGCATCCAGCCCTGCCCTGGCGCATTAGACAATCGGCTCACAAACGCAAAACGTCACGCAACTGATGAAATCCAGGACCCCTGCCGCATGCATCGGATTGCACGGAGCAAGAAGCGGAATTTTTGGACAGTCGAAATGCATTGCTGACGCTAAGTACACATTAGCATGTTCATAGTGTACTGTAGTGCATTGCGCGATGCGCTGTCACCTCTTCAAATGAGATCTTCTGTGACCGCCTGTCGAACGATGGGCCAATTTGGAGACCGAACGAAGGCTGAGCACTTCACGACGCAATGATGATCGCCCTCTGTTGGAACGACTCTGCCAGCAACCCTGTGCACGTTTCTTTACTCTTGCCAACCACTGGCCTTTACATGCTTTACACGAAAGGAATAAAGGAATTGATGCTTTAGGCGGTGTATCGACCGCTGTGCTTTGTTCTCATTCGGGAGCAAATTTGCGAGTAATGGGGCATTCGTTCATTCACAAGGAAATACGACGGCCACAATGCGCAAGCTCAGTACGCTTTCAACTCCTTTGCTCCCAGAAGTTCCTCTGCCTCGTCACTGCTGACCAGAGTTCCAAATTCCGGCTCGCACTGAATGCCACAGACGTATCCTATTGGTGCATGAATTGGGGGCGCAAACATTTCTGCGTCATCGCAACGGATGCCCAGCCAAGCCATTAGTGGGGGGAACACACAAGGCTCGTGTTAAGCTATTGGTGGTCGCTACCAAAGAAACTGAAATACTACCCGCTCTTGCTGAAGTGAGATGGGGGTGGCTCATCTTGTCATGGCAGTTCTATTTTGTGGGGGCAAGCGATTCATAATAGTATGCTGAATTTGCACCAGTCACATCAACGCCAAGCAGGAACAGGTTCGTTTGTTGGAGCAAGCCACGGTGTTGAAGCTCGCCATACATGCGAAGCCAGTGAGACTCTCGAAACGTTTCTCTGCCTCCCTTGACTGGTCTCTGCCTCCAATTGGTCGCGATGCGAGTGCTCAAGTTGCGGCATGCTCATGCCATGGTGGCCGGCATTGCTACTAAGTCTATCGGCATAAACTCTCAGTGGCATCGAAAGGAATAGCGATGATTCGAGGATCTTGATGAGCCCGAGAGGGTCCAGAAACTCGGCCGGCATGGCACTCATACCAGGTGACAGAGCCCACAGAGCCCCATTTCGCGGACCATGACTTCCCAACATTTCGAAGTTAATCACCGCTCTTGAGCCTGCACGCGGACCGACGACTCAAATGCGATTCTTGAAGATGCTTGACGTGAATCGAGGGGCTCGGTGACTGTCAGACACACTGACACTATGTTGCAACACGGTAGTGTTCGCAGTCGCCTGGCCTCGCTGCGCCATGTGATCAAGCTCACGACGTCCCAAAACCTGTCTAGAATCGCATTTCAGTCAACGTGGGTAATAATAGTGAGATGAGATTGACCAGATCTGACGGTCCTCAAGCCATGCTAGCTCAGACTCAGACTGATGTTACTTGTGTAAGAATAGCATCTGTTGACGCAGATCATCTCGTTGGCGCGCGGGACAATCTCAGCCATCTCGGGCGATGGCATAGATCAGTGGCTATTGTGTCGAGGCGTGATGGTGGAGAAGGGGGGAACAGCTTATTGAATCTCCATCGATCGTCAGATTGCACATTCACGGCGCTAGAAAGCATTTTGCAGTGCAGTTATTAGAAACGTTGGAGCAAGCAGGCAAGCTCGTGATGGCAGCCGCAGGATTCTGTTATCTGAGATGGCGACATTTTGACTTTGATTCGACCTTCGACTCTCTCAGCTTATACTTTTGAGGACCATGATGGAGCCAACCTATGATCAGAGAACCCGAATTAGAGATGGCGGCGTGTAAGGCTTCGGACAGTTGGTGCATGGCGCTAGCAAGGGCATCGAGAATGTTGTGACTCCTTGGGCCAGGAACAAAAGACGCTACTGCAGCATCGCCTTGCCTTTCCCTTAATGATCTTTATGTGGGATTGGCGGATGAAACTTTACCACGCGTGGGTTGGCGCAGACGTATGGTCTGGGCATAGAGGCCAGTCCCTTGATTTCCTAATTCGCTGCGCCGAGCTTCACATACCCGATCTGCTCTGTACTAGCTGGATTTCACGAATGCCATGCACTTTGGAACAGGATGAAGACCTCGACTGGCTGGCTGGCTGGCTGACTTGCGACATGCGGTGCCGTTGACCAGTGCCGAAGCAACAGATAAACCTCAGCAGAGCGCAGAACACCACTCACGACGTTGACCCGCCAGACAGTAGGCAGAGCTGACCAGACGTGGTTCCACATGGAAGATTGACAGCTAGCCACTCCTCCGCCTGTATCTTTGTCAACCTAATTGTGATGGGTGCAAGTATTATGGCTCAGTGGTGGGTTCTCCAGATCTGGTAAACCTGCAAGCTTGCCGGCGCTCCGTACTCGTCACTTGGCGCAAAGTTCCTCTGTCTTGTCTCACCGTATCGCCGCTGACGCCCACGTTGCACAAACTCCAAATGCATGTCGAAGAATTAAACAGAAAACAGCGACAGGCAGTTTGTCTCGTCCAGGACGGTATTCCGTCAAGAGACATGCAGAAGACCCGAAGAAAACAAACAAAACACACCCTTGCGCAGCCGCCTGAACCGGCCGCTGGGGCTGGGGCTGAAGCTGGGTTCAGGCTAACAGCGAATAGTACAGATATTTGGCTGCATGAACGGAGTGTTTTCGCCCATACCTGTAGCCACACAGCGGAAGTGGCTCTCTTCCAGGTGACTCGGGTCCAAAAACCGACTTTGATTGCAGCTTGCCCCCCCCCCCCCCCCCCCAATAATTGGAGGGGCCACGCTCTGCCTCTCCATGATCCCCTCCATGATCTTTGGGGCGCAACTTTGTTCTTCTTTAATTGCACAGTTCTGGGCATTTGGGCGTATTCGTCGAACTGTCAATGCTTCGAAGGTCTCGTTTGCCCCGTTATTTTGCTTCCCAGCACCGTGAATCTTACCTCTTGGTCTGACAGGCAACATGGATCAGGTGCAATGAGGGCTGCCGTCATTGTGGTGGAGGATGGATTCGAGCCGGCCAGCCCGCCACCACCCCTCTACTGGAGGGCCAGCCCGCCGCCCAAGGGCTAATTTGTATCACGAACAAGGGCAGGGCGTGTCTCTAGTTCTCGTTTTCTTCTCTAGGCGGGGATTTTCATGTCTGACAGGCTGCGCCGCGCGCGACGAAGCCTATTCGTCTTGTCGATTCTTTGGGCGTTTGGGATCACAGAATCCGCTCCGAGACCTGGCGACACACTCCACCCCATCTCGACGACCACGAGCAGCTGTGTCTAGGAACGCCAGCGACCCATTGACGGCGTGGTGCTGTCCACACCACAGGAGGTCTCATTTGGAATCTCTGTTTGAGGAGACCCGTATGAGAGGTGCCAGGGAGGGGGTGAAGAGATTGCCCGCGATGTGACTGAAGAGGTCAGAGGACCATGGGCAACTGGATCCTGCAAAAGGGACCTCCCGTGAGTACCTCGCATACTGTTCACGAACCCAGATGGGATGACTTGTACAGATGTACCTCCACTGCAGGACATGGATAGAGGGTACCACCGAGACAAATTGAGCTTCTCTCCCATCTGCTTGATGCCTGGACTGTCCATCCAGTGTAGCCCAGCAGGTATATACATATGCTCACCTCTCCAGTTTGACCGCACCTACTCTTCATTATGCTTCACTGACATATTTTACTTTCCATCAATGACCTCGACCATTCATTGTTAAAGGACTTCTCATCCACTCTTGTGATCAATATAGACTATCTATGCACTGGATGTTGTGGAAGCCAGCCACCTGCTCATCTTCAAGCCTCTTACCCACTTCAGCTCGTCGATATTCTCAGCCATCTAGATTTGACGGCGTTCTATCTTGTCCAGAAAATGACTGTACCGTCTGAACCATGCTGGAATTACCCAGCCAGCTCAGGGACCATACCGAGCGATCCTGTCACATTTACAACAGTGCCTTTTCCTGTGTCGCCGACATCGATAGCTGGACCTGGAGTGTCATCGCCTCCCTCCACAACCACATTCACAACCACAGTCTCCAAGGCTCCCTCAAATCGTAACCGAAACCGCAGACAAAACTCCAAGACGTCGACTACATCATCTTCGCTTCCCAACCCGAAAGAGCTCAGTATAGAGGATGACTGGACGAGGGTCAAATGTCCAAAGGAGAAGAAGAGGATTCAGAATCGGGTGGCTCAGAGAACATATCGTGAGTCAGCCCTTGCGCGATGCTTCTTGCTTGCCAAATTCAAGGAGAGGTGACCAGGCGTCGGATATTGATCCATCCCGGCACCTTCAGGTGGAATGCCATGAGTGGTGGTAGATGATCATGGCTTTATGCATCTCCATACCCATATCGTGTACTGACATTGGACATTGTAACTAGGCCACCGCATGAAGGCCAGGCTCGGGGAGCTTCAGGCCAGGCTGGATAATCACGAGCGACAAAGGATTCAGCATGCGGCCAACAGCGCCAACAGCGCCAACGAAACGCCAAATGGCATGGTCGTTGCTTCTGCGAACCTGAGCCACAATGGGGCTATGTCGAATGGTGTCGGAACGTTGAACAACATCAGTACTGTTGACTCGATGTTGACAACACAGAGAGGAGGCGAGATAAGTCCATCTGGTCTCGCTAATGACCAACGACGATCCACGATGCCTGTCGTCCAGACCAGAGGCGGACATGAACATTCTATGGAGGATGTTGAGCCTGCTTTCTACTCACATAATGCGCAATACCTACATAGCCCACCGAATTCCCACCCGTCACCACAAGCTCAAAATGGGTTGCTTTCGCCACCCGGCCGACCAGACATGGACCAACCCAACCGAGTATCCCAAGACTTTGTGCTTGACTGTTTACGGTTTCAAACACAACTCGCCAACAGACTCAGCACGATTGAGCAAGACACTCCTTTTCCTGAACAGGCACATTGCAGCTCACCGGAACCAACAATTGCTCCGGGTATGTCTAACATCTTTACTCCCATGATGATGACTCTTGCTGACAATAGCATAGTAATGGATTCGTTGGGTCAAGACCATATGAGCTGCGTGGGAACTTTCACCCCGGCTCACTTACAAAACCTAGACTTCTCTTTTGACAGCTCTAAAGATGACTGGAGGACGGATGCATTTGGTCTCAAGACGCGATCATCACAATCTCCCGTTGACCAAATGAGCTTCCCTCAAATACCGGACTCAGCCATTCCGGCGCTGGAACCCATGCTGGATTCAACCATTCTTCCACGGTCCTCAAAAGCCAGCCCACCCCCTTCAAAGGGCTCCAGAAATGAGGAGATGGTGGAAACCGTCATGCGACATGCCCATAACACTGGCTTTGAGACATTCGAAGATGTGGCGACAGCATACTACAAAACCAACTTTAGGCATTCTTCTCCGCTGTCGACGGAGCAACATGTAAGCCGCAGCAAACGTCTTCCGAGGGTGATTTCGGATATTTACCAAGCCACCGAGAGCTGGCCACATTGGGAACGCCGCGGGTTTCGAGAAGAAATCTTGAAGACCGCCACGGCCATGTCGCGCTCAGAGGCTGCCGCCAAACACGGTCAATTGGCATCTTCTCTCTTCGACAAGGATGCTTCAGAATCACTGGAGGTCATGAAGGAGACACTTCAACAAGAGGTATGTTCGCACGTCAATCAATCAATCGCGGTCGAGAGAAAGTATGCTGATTATCTCATAGTTGCCTGATACATGGACTCTGAACCAAGCTTTTGTGGATGAGCGACATCTGGGATCCTCCACAAACAGCTCCAACATTGCTTTGGCCACGACATTGCTCCAACAGTTTTCGGGACAATTGCCGAAGAAGCAACTGCTTCGTGTGCTGGAAGCTTGTCTGTGAACTTTCGCACACTTTACGCATCAAACAATGGATGCAATCCCAGCAGCTCATGATTCAATAATGCTATGTCAATGGTCGCCACACAGGCTTAGATGGGATGATGATGAAACGCTTGGTTCTGGATGGAACCTCTCTGGTGTTCTGGTCTCAGCACAATGCTTACTGGTTGCGAAAACGGTCGCGCGTGGAAGTAAAAAAAGCTGGGTCGTTTGGAGTATTGAGTGGTCTTTTCAACGACTTGAATTTTTTGGGAGGCTCTGTCATGATTCTTAGGCGACGGATTCTTTACATGACGTCCAATTCATGGACTTGAATTACGCAATTTTGCTTTCTTCACCTGTCAGGCTCAAACCTCAGCGTTTCGCATAGTTAAAAGTCATTCGCTATTGTACGATAGATAGGGTATACGAAAGACTACTTTTTTCGCGTTCTTGATGCATTGCCGCCGGTCTCATTTCCTAGTGCTCAGCATATGACCTGTCCCACCGTGAAGCTGACGAGGATGTCAGACTGCGGGGCAGAGACACACAGGACAGCAAACAAAGCACGACCAAATCGAGTAATTCTTCGCGCTCAATCCCTCTCGGATTTAGGTCGGCGTCAAGAACAGTCAATCAAGTCAAGGTGAATTACTTGACGGCGAACCTGGTGTCAGCGGGAAGCAGTAGTCATCTTACGCGCCACGTGAGGCATTTCGAACACAGCAATCACAGCCCTCACCATGTTTGAAGGCGGGCCGAACCCAATGCAGGTGCAGTCCGTGCCACTCAAGAAGGCTGCGAATCCCCCACTGCCGCTGGTCCTGATTCACGATGGCGGCGGCACGACATTTAGTTATTTCATCCTGGGGAGCCTGGAGCGGGATGTGTGGGCGATTCATAACCCGAGGTTCTGGGATGGGTTGCCGTGGGAGGGGGGCATGGATGAGATGGCGAGGACGTATTTGGGGTATTTGAAGGATGAGGGGATTTCGGGGCCGATTATGCTTGGAGGTGAGCATTTTACTCTTTTCACGTCTATGTGTTTTTTGTTTTTGTTTTTTTTTTTTTGTTTTTTTTCATTTCTGTGAAGAGTCTCGCTGTCGATGTAGGATCTGATTTCACAAATCACCGGATATGAGTATCCGCCACAATGGTGCTCAGTACGAGACAATGATGGCCAGGTTCATTCTGTGTGTGTTCATTGCACAAAAGCTGACACTCAAACAGGCTGGTCCCTGGGAGGATTCCTCTCCATCATAATGGCACACCTCATCGCTCTCAACCCAGAGGCATACTCCGTCTCCGTAGCAGGCCTCCTCCTCATCGACTCACCCTACCACATTGCCCGCAGCAAAGTCACCCAGCCGACATCCAAAGCCGAGCTCACCAACATCCCCGACGAGGTCCTCAAGGCCTTTGACAGCTGCGACGTCATGCTCCAAAATTGGGATCTACCCCAATGGAGCGGCGCCGAGCCGCAAAAGGTCAAGTTCAGCGTCAACGACAAAGACCACAAGTTGCAGCCCTCGGAGGTCCTATATAAGCCTGCCACGGGGGGCGTCAAGACATGGGAAACCATCCCGACTACGTCCCGAGGGATTCTTAGTCCAGAGATTTCACCGAATCTAGCGCCTGGATCGCCCCCGCCTGCTGTCCTGATACGCTGCACCAAGTCGTTCCGGTCCAAGACGGAAAATGAGGGTCCGCCGTGTCTGATCGATATACATCGCGAGAAGAAACTTCTGGGGTGGGAAGGGCAGTTTGCTGATTTCATCAGGGCGGTGATTGAGGTTGATGCGGATCATTATAATTTGTTTGATATGAAGAATGAGGATCGGTTGAAGGATGTGACTATGCGGTTGGGGTGGGGGTTGGAGATTCTGGATTCGTTGGCGGCGGGTGAGAAGGAGAAGGGGAGGAATAAGCTTTCGAAGCTGTTTCATTAGGCTGACGATGGGCAAACTTAAAAATAGACGAATCGGAACGATAAGTTGGGTCGGAAAATGGATGGGCAGTGGATGGGCAGTGGATGTCATTGATGTGGGAGAGGTGTGGTTGAGCATAGAATGGCACATTGGGCAATGGGAACGTCTTATAGAATTCGTGATTTTCAGTTCTCTAAAATGGGTTGTTATGAAGAAGTGCTTTATACGAGTGGTTCATGCTCCAACAACAGCCGGTCGGAATCCTCCCCAGTAGCTCTTCCCGTCACCCCATCGCGTCTCATTGCTGCATCGCGGATGGAAGTACTGCTCCTCACTGCCAAACGGCCACATTGGTATCAGGCAGATCTCGTCGACATTGCACCCGCGGCACTTCTTGAAACGAGCCCAATCCAGCGTGTTCTTCAGACCCCTCAATTGTTCAACCGCCGAGTCCATTGTCGACTCATCGACCTGCTCTCCGCCTATCGTCTTTCGCACATTGAACAGCGACGTGCATATCGTTGACGTGACATTCTCAAACGCAGCATAGATCAAGTGATCAATCTCAGAGTCGGGCTTGATGGCAGTGAGATAAAAGTCAGTGCAGTGCCGAATGGCATCCGGGATAGAAGGCTCTTCATCTCCATCGTAATCGATGTATACGTCGAGCAAAAAGTTAATCTCCGACGCCAATTCATCGACGCTCGTGCTCTTGGTGACCATGTACTCGATGCGATCTGCGTAGCAACTGGCAATCATATCTGGTACATCCTGCCAGTTTATCCAGCGGCGAGGCTCATTTCGTCGCTTCTCGAACACACCGCGCGTGTATTCCTTGATGGCGCTCAATTCCGAGTCTGTGGTGTTGGATAGTCGAGGCAGATCTTGGCGCAGGGCATTCGGATTGGTGATATTGACGGGGAAGAAGAAGGCTGATACCATGGATGAGTAGTCAATGGATGTTCGGTGTGATCCGATGTCGTTGTATCTCTCTGTCACGCCACGGAGGTACTCTAGATCTTTGAGGCGGCGGTCTTCATGAGTCCTGGAAGGCGGGCGCCGATGGGCTTGGATTTGATCCAGGCCGTTGGTGAAGTTGCACTGGATTATCTCAAAGCCTGCTTCCATGCGGATAATGCCGCCTAGGTCCCATTCCTTGCAGAGTTGACAAAGTTCTTCGGCACGCAAGCGCTCGTTCATCGGTCCACCACCTTGTGTCCTTGGCCGTGCGGCAGCGAAGGATCGATCGCCGCGCAACAAGAAATCTTGTGTGTCGAGAGTCCCCATGTTTGTCTTTCCACTGCTCATGCCATCGACGTAGATGTAGTGCAAGGATCGGTTGGTCCGGTATACATGCAATCAGCCAGGTGTTCTGTCTGAAGGACCTGCATCGTGTCGCAACGGCTTCTGCCCATGTTTCGGGCCCCCCAACGGCTTCTGGTCTGGAGGTGGTCGGCGATGTCCCGGAGGGGCCTTGGGTGGTGGACCGTGGTCTGAAGCAAATCCCTCTGCGTGCTCAATCTCATACGCCAACCAATCTGGCTCTGAAGGGCTCTCGGGTTTCCCATTACCATGGTGGAAGAGCACTCCCTCAGGAACGGTAGCAAGAAACATCGACATGCCATTGTGGTGAACGGACGACCCCCACTGTCGCATCGCATTGTGGACGGCGTTGAATATCTGCGGGCCTCGCTGACGAGCGAGGTCCTTGCTCGGTTTTAGAACATGGTTGTTCGTAGCATATACGGAATGCGACAAGACGCTCAATGTTGCGAGAAGCCGGAGAGAAACCATGATGTGATCCTGACCGAACTGGAAAGCGACCAGCAGGCTTTGTGTGAAGAGGGGGGTAGGATGCGCATGATGAACTCGGACTTTGTCGATTATATTTCGGGGGGCCAACGAGATATTAGATACGATTGATAAGATGCAACGCGCGGCCTTGCGGGATTCCCTCGTTCTCCGATGTGGAATCTGGTGTGGTGTGGCGCAGATGCAAGTGGTGCCACAGTTGTGCGGTTGCAGTACCGATAGATTTCTGGAAGTCTCATGCGAAGTCGAAACCTTCATTGAGCGACCGGATAGAAGTTGGTATCCCTAAGGGAGCATTTCAATCTCATAGCTAAATGCTGTCTGGGTTCGTCAGTCTTTCCTGCTATCAGAGAGAGCAATCGTAGTGGTTTGTATCTAAGATTGGGAACGGTGGCGGTGAGTGATTGCGCGGACGCTGACGTGCTTGCGTGTCAGTGGGGTGAGGATCAGGGTCACATATTTACCAAAGAGCAAAGAAAGACGAGCCAGATGAAGACGTTGCAAGTAAATTTCGACGCGAGCAAAGTGGTTCGAAACCCAGGTATGTTTTGACGGGTTGAATCGCGGATAAGGCTTCAGAGCAATCCACCGAATTAGCCTGGTAGATACCAGACTGTTCCCTAGCAGCATGCGAACGAAGCTCGGTTGACACGATTGAAACCCGCCAAAGAGTCTTCCCGAAGTGTCACCAGCGGACATCGATTGCGCGGCAAATGGCCTTTCAATGAGAAAAGGCCTTCGATGAATCAACAGTCGTATAGTTTAGGTTATTCTCGTAACTCATTATTCTCAAAGCCACATGATAGACTTGATGATTCGCGCCTCAGAAATAGGCAAGCCTTTCGTGTTTCGGCGGCCACTATTGAGAGCGGTGCCAGTATTGTTGATGGTTCGCTCACGGCAACGTGCGCGCGTACGAGACTTACAGCGCCCCCAGTGTGGAGATGGGACCAAAAGTGACTGAACGCACTCGTTCCCTAATTGATGTCAATGTCTGCAGGCGCTGTAGGATTCCAACGGTAAAGGAGCTGCTCTGGTCAGTCGGGTATGGTTTCCGTTGCAGCTCCTATGAACCCACTGAAGCTGAATTTAGCCTGAAGCGCTGCGCCCAGAGGTGCTGTTTGCCCTGAGGACCCAGTGCCCCATTGTTCACTGGTGAGCCAAGTGCCGTTCCCAATCGCCTGACAGTCATGATTTTCTCTGTTATTCCCAGTGGCGCTTGGTGGCTGTCAGCAGAGACGGAAAAGCCGCCCTTCCCCAGCATTGCCAAGGACCCCCACGGACAAGAGCAAAGCAACCACAAGAGCGAGCCGACGTCGGCTGCGTAAGACGGAAATGGTTGTGATTTTTACCTCCTCTCCACAAAACCCATCAAACGGATTGAGGGGAACAATCTGGGGATCCGAAGGTCAACCGGATTTCGCGGGGGGCGGGTTCGATTTAACCTTTGTCAAAGTATCCGTACTTCAGACTCTGAATCTCCAAAGGAAGCTTGGTACTCTCCCTCGAGTCATTTGCGCAGTGTGCATTCGACACCAGATCTTTCAAGGTCGACCTGCCGAAACCATGTCGGACAAAGAGGCTCAAGGCGACACCAGCGCATCGCGTTTAGAGGATGACGTTGAGGCCAGCAAAGACGTATGGCCAAAAAAATCGTTTGTTGCACTCACATTCACCCGCTGACACAGCCCTTCAGAAGCTCTACCATGAACAGTCCACGCACCATGGCACAATTGATCCGGAGCTGAACGCAGCATTGGTTCGCAAACAAGATTACCGCATCATTCCCTTGGCAGCTTCAATTTATCTTCTCTGCTATCTGGACCGTTCGAACATCGGAAATGCCAAGGTCCTCAATGCGACGACTCACCATGACCTTCTCTCGGAGACCAATTACGAGTACACTGTCGCGCTCATGGTGTTCCTCATCGCATATGCTCTGTTTGAAGTACCATCGAATTACTTTCTCAAGAAAATGAGACCAAGTTGATGGATTGCATTTCTCATGTTGTCCTGGGGCTCCATCACAATGGGCTTGGCCGGCACGAATAGTTATGCCTCTGTTACTGTGGTGCGATTCTTGCTTGGTGTGTTCGAGGCTGGTAGGTTGCAACGACCCCTCAATTATAGAGACACTTTCATCTTACGCAAGTAGGTCTTTTCCCCAGCTTGGTCTATTATTTGACCTTCTGGTATCGAACCGAGGAGCGATCCATCCGGGTGGCCGCGATTCTTGCGTCTGCCACTCTCGCGGGCGCGTTTGGTGGAGCCATTGCCTACGGCGTCGGACACATGAACCAGACCCAGGGGATGTCGGCCTGGCGATGGCTTTTCCTTCTCGAGGGTCTTCCATCAGTTGTGTCGGCTTTCTTCGTCTGGTTCTTGTTGCCCGATTATCCTGAGACAGCTTCGTGGCTTTCGAGCGACGAGAAAGATCTCGCTGCTCATCGGCTCGCTGAGCAGGGCTCCCATGGCGACAGCAAGTCATTGACGTGGGAAGAAGCAAAGTCGACTCTTCTTGAGTGGCGCCTTTGGGTGCATTACTTCGTAAGAGATCGTGCACCCCATTGAAAGAGTAATTGACGGAAACTAATGGCTGCGCAAGATCTACTTTGGCATCTCTGCCCCGTTCTCGAGCTTGTCGCTGTTCACACCATCAATTACTGCTGGTCTTGGGGTAGGTCAAACTTGTCAAACCCGTGTCTCATCATTTAGCTAATTGGGATACTCGCAGTTTGAGAACCTGCAAGCGCAGCTGATGACCGTTCCGCCTTACGCCGTCGCATATGTCGTCACGCTCGCCGTCTCGTGGTCCGCCGACCGTCACAATGCGTAAGTCGCATCGGACCTTGCATTTTGACGATCACAGCTAATATGATCCAGACGAGCCTTTCATTCCGCTCTGTTCTCAACGTTATGGATGTTTGATAGTAGCAGCGTCTGGCTCGTTTGCGTGCATTCCTCCTCTTCTCGGGTGGTTGTCATCCAATTTACACACCACCGCGGCCATTGGCTTGACCATCGCGCTGAACATTTCGATGGGAGCGCCCGGCCAAATTGTCGGAGTCTGGATCTACAAAGCGAATGAAGCAAAGGCGGGTTATCCAACTGGTCACTGGGTGAATGCGGGACTTCTACTATTTGTGTGTGGAGGAACAGAGCGGCTAGGCAGTCGAGCGGTGTTCCTCTGTTCAAGTACTGACGAAGTACTGGGACGATTGATTCGGAGTTCATGCATCTGTCATGGAATAAGTATATGAACTTCCTCGTTCAGGCTGGAAGAGGTGAATCATGGCGAGAAGAAGAAGGAGCCGCGTGTTCAACAGGCTTACCCTGGCCTTGGTTCACAGGAGCTTCAGCCTTCTTGGGGGAAGGAGTGGGAGAAGGAGTCGCCTGGCCGTGATCCAGATTTACAGGAACTTCGTGCTTCTTAGGAGAAGGAGAAGGGGTGGACTTGCCGTGACCTTGGTCCAGAGGAGTCTTGACCACCTTGATCAAAGTAGAAGGGGTTGGCTTCTCAATTGGCTTGCCCTGTTCAAGGTTCTTGTTCACAAGAGAAACGACCGGCTTACCGTGGGCTTGATCAAGAGGGGCTTTGGGTGTGGCCGAAGGAGAGGGGGGTGGGCTTGCCGTGTTCCGGGACCAGAGGAGCCTTGGGAATCTTGGACGAAGGGGAAGGGGTTGGCTGTGGAACAGGCTTGCCGTGGTCGAGATTCTTGTTCACGAGAGAAATATTCGGCTTGCCTTGGGCTTGATCGAGAGGAGCTTTAGGTGTGGCCGGAGAAGGCGCCGGTTTGCCGTGGGCTTGATCAAGAGGAGCCTTGGGTGTCTTGGATGAAGGCAGAGGTGCCGGCTTGCCGTGATTAACTTCCAGAGGAGCCTTGGGCGTGGGCGAAGGAGAAGGGGTTGGCTTATGAACGGGCTTTTCATGACCCAGGTCCCGCGGGCCCTTGGGCTGAATGATCAAGGGAGAAGGGTTTGGGTGGTGAGCAGGCTTGCTCTTGGTCTTCTTCGCTGGCGGGGGCGGAGGTGGAAGGTTAGCATGCTCTTCATGGTCCAGGTCGCGAGGACCGTTGACCCTGTTGGCCGCAGGAGGAGGAGTCGGACGAAGAGCAGGCTTGCTCTTGGGCTTCTTTCCCGGAGGAGGCGGTGCTGGACGACTAGCAGGCTTGCCGTGCTGCAGGTCCCGAGAGCCCTTGGGCTCCTTGAGTGCAGGAGAAGGAGTGGCATGAGGAGCAGGTTTGCCATTCGGGGGCCGAGGTGGTGGCGCGAGGTTCTTGCCTCCTATTGCTCGAGTGTGTTAAGGTAAAGCCGCGGCCGTAACTCGGAGTCATGTTGTATACTCACCTGGAGCAGGCTTCAAAGCCGCTGCAGATGCCATGTTGGCAAGCAGAATGCCAGAAACGATGTTAGTAAACTTCATTGTAGAGTATTAAAACGAACGTTGGTTAAAGAACGTGAGTTTTGCTAAAACAAAAAAGGAGACTTTTTTTTTGGGTGTTTTGTTTTTGTTGTCAAATTGATTTTGGGTTGTTGAAGAAAGACAGATGATACTGAGTCTCGGAAAGTCTAATCATCTTATAGCTATTTGACCAGTGGATAAGACCGAAGCTGTCTTCGAATCCTATAACTACTTGCCGCATCGTAACCTTTCTCAGGGGTTTGGTGCTGGTTCTTCACGGCGTTCTGCCTTGATCACGCAATTTCGCATGTAGGCACATGTGCATTGACTCCAATATAGGCGGGCTGCGTAATCTTCACGGCTTCTACTATACGATCCTTGACTGCTTCATTGCATTTCTGAGATTTATTTAGCCGTCAGTTGATATTTGAGCACATTTCAGGTCGAACCATTGACCCCTGGAAACTAGCAGGTGCATACGTACTGTTTATTTCTATGCATGCTCGAAGCTGAACAAATGGACAGGTCAAGAAAGTGTAAAAGTAATACAGCATCTCAGATCCATCTCAGATCTTGATGCCTGGCATACGATGAGAGCCTTTGATGTTACGAATCGTCTATTCGGGTACAACAAGTCCGCTGAGCTCACGATATCTTGCTTGTGGTCAAGGCCCAAAGGCCTTTTCTGTGTGAGAAGGACCAATTATGCATTGCGAAGCCCAGTCTATCTCAACGGAACCTCGATTTGACTGGAAACCCCTGCCAAGGCAACATGTGGCTTCGATGACATTAATCAAAACCTTTTTCAGCTCTCAATACTCGTCCCGAAAAGGAACTGTGCGTCGTCATCTTAGCACGTATGCACACACAATTGAGCACGGTGCTTTCTCACTCAATCAAGGATTGCATTATTGTATCATATATGGCGGATGAAGCTTTCCAGGGATTAATTCGTTTGTAATTCATGTATTCAGGTTGGTGGGAATACATCGAGTCGAAAGCCATACGATATGGGAATACCCACCCCAAGAACATCAAGTCCCCAATTATACTCCCCTTGTGTGTAGACAGCATAAGAAACGTAATTATGGCATTTCTCAACCTACATTTCAACTACCAAAAACATCACTCAAAAGGAGTAATCAGCCCATGTTATCCTGTCTTCTAGCCGGCAGGCATCGTTCAATTGCCGCGGCATCCTTGCTGTGGATCTTGCGGCACAGGGCGTTTCAAGACGGAAACGCGTTCCATGGCTATATTGAAATCTTAATGCAATAGTCTCTGCCTGCCGTGATCCGTAAAGTGCAAGTATCTAAAAACAGCAAACAATTGGTAGTTGAGAACTCCTTGATTCGGAATGTGGGGTTCTGGTGTTTCGAATTCCAGCCACATATCGCCCAGAGTGGATGAACCCCACGGCCGCTTGCCCGAATTCGTGTACTCATCAGGCAATATGGGATAATGTGCTGCATTGAGGGCTTTCATGACGCTTCTTCAGGGCTGAGTGAGAGGTCGAGACAATATCTTTTCATTCACAGCGTGGGGACTGTTTGTTACGCCAGACGAGTTCAGCAACTAGACACGAAAGCGGATTCGATTCTTTTCAGCCGTTCCTGAAATTCATGTCGCAAGGGTCTAGACTTTGACGCATTTCCAGGAGCTGTCGGGCAGATATTTTCGTTAACGAATGTCAGGCCACCCGCCCAATGCAACCCGCCACCACTAGATGAGGCATTGATTCTGTATTGCGTCGATCCGAGGCTAATGAGCATCAATGCATAACAAATCGGAATTGGATATGCCAACATGGTGGCCCGGTGATGTCAGGGCTTGTGTCACAACCTGAAGTCCAGTCCTTCCAGTAATAACGCCATACATCGGGAGGGGCCGATTCCCCTCGCAGAGTATGAAAACCTCTCCTCGTTGTCAGCTTGATTTGAATCTATAGGGTAGTGGAAATTGTAATGCAATGTCAAGAATGACTGGAGTCATAAGGTGAATGTGCAACTGCTTGGCAAGAAATATCAAGGCGTGGAGATGTACTGAGCTGCCGAATCCGCCAGTGAGAATAAGTTCTTACGCTATTGCCGATAATATCAACATTTTTTTGGTGGTTGTAATGTCCTTGATAGTCTCTCCAGACGTCGCACTGATGAAGTTGCTCCATCATCACAATGTAGCTTGTGAAATCACCTCGGATACGACCGACCAAACTGGTACAAGAGTCGAGCGTATTCAACGTGTTTTGAGGGCTTCAAAACGACCTATTCAGGTTAGCTTTCCGAGTCCGTTCGTGGCATGGTAGACAGGCTCGCTTGAAGATACAGAGATTGAGTATGGCAGATTCAGATGGGTGGTCTTGTCAAGACGAGAAGGCTTTGGCCAGTTAGATAATTCAATACATTGACCTCGCTTTCGCTATGACACACTAATGTAATCTGCTACACAAACTAGTTCCTTTCTTGGGTATTGACCTGTCATTATCAACAGATCAAGTCTAGAAAGTAAAGACTGACAACTCCCCATGACACCATATAATGCCACACAATACTACACAACATCCTTGACGACTAGATTCCTCTGGCTTGAAGCTATTGTTTGAAAGAGATGAGAACCTTACCTCCTCAGTGCGGTTGGATCGCCCATTGTAAGCAGGCGCATACCAGTGGGTGCAGTTGTGATGAAACTAGTGTTGGCAACGCCGCTGGCGACGAAATTGATCAGGTGAGCTGCATTGCGATCAGGCTGTACGATGCCGGCTTACAGACCGAGCGACTTGATTCAGAAGCTTGTAGCAGGGAAATTGATCCTGGGGCCGAGGTTGGGGTGCTCATATGCGGCATGAGTACCTCTGGTGTAGGCATGGACGCCAACTTGGCCCAGTCCGCCGCCCTCGAACCCAGCGACGTC
>AFRD01000574.1:0-17650 GCA_000222875.2 Periglandula ipomoeae IasaF13
CATTATGTACCAATGATGTGTGAGCACGAGAATGTACCTGTATGTGAGACTAACTTCTACCCAGAGGTACGCTGTAATGCCTGTCATTACGCCTAGACTGCTGTAACTGCAGGTTATCGCCACCTTCAAGGGCATGTGGAGAAGCTGTTTGTACCTGGAGCCTTACGGTCCTTAAAGAGATACGAGGTTTGCACGCCACTGTCCATTAGCTGATATCAGTACTGGTTACGGTACAAACCACGCACGGGCAGGTGTTAACTAAAGCTACACCTCTACGGTGTGGTGTCATGTCCGTGACGCGGGACTTTTTCTCTTACCCCTGCTATCGTTGTACGATCTACACGAGCCTCCATGAAGTTTGGGCTATCGGCAGCATAAGAAAGCTAGTGGGTCGTGGGGCAACCTACAAGAAGACACATGTATCAACGCGGATTGTGAGATGGATGCAAAAGACTGCCAATCTCAGAAATACCGCCGCCACCTTGTTTCAATGGTAGTGGTACGAAGCAGTGAGTTGCACTCGGGTCCACAATGCTCTAAACCACATCAGAATATTGTCGACGTGATGAAAGCCTGTGACCCCTCAGTGCATAAGTTGTTGCGTCCCTCCTCACTTAGTTTCATCCGGCTATACTGATACAGAAGATTGTTGTATTGTGTTCCGAAGAAAGCGGTAGATGTCCCACTTGCCTAATTCGTCTCATCGTGGTGCAAGCGAAATGACTATTGACGATTACCTTCTCTCGCGCAATAGCGAGGAGGCTGCTAGGTGAGCAGGCAAATGCCCGTGAACGCAGGGAGAGAAAGCCCAAGTATCTGTTCAATAATGCCCGACGCTACCTAAATATTCCTCTGACTCTCACGAAACGCCCAGACTCAATGAGCAGCATTTCATCTGGACTCGGTAAACATGAACCATGCCTCAATTGCCATGAGAGGTAAAAGTATCACTGTTGAACAGGGTTATGGGATACTTGGTTCATCCAGACATCGACAGTTCGCTTCCTAGAAATGCAAGGATAGCAGACATCGCGACTGGGACGGGCATTTGGGCCTTGGAGGTAGCCAAAAACCGTCCCGAAGCGAGCATCGATGCTATCGATATATCCCCAAATCAGTTTCCGCCAGAGGAGACTCGTTCTCACAATGTGAACTTCAGTGTGCACGACGCGAGAGAGCCATTTGATCCCAAATACAATGGGCAGTATGACATGATACACGTTCGCGCTGTTGTCGCGGGCATGAAGGCTGCGGACTGGACACTGATCATTAGGAACATATTTCACATGTTGAAGCCAGGCGGATATTTGCAGTGGGCCGAGGCGGACCTCACACGCCCTGTGGTACTTTGCAATAGCGATGACTATGTTCCCTTCAAGTTTCTTCCAGACGTCATGAAGAAATGGGAGTTGGCATTGAGTCAACGCGACCTGAGTGGTCCCCGGCGGCTTGCAGACTTGATCACGAGCGCTGGAGGATCAGAGGTTAGCGTGGACGTGTTTTCAAGCGACCGTCTCCCGGACGTACGCCCTACTTCTACATTGAATTATGTCAATGCCATCTTGGGAAGCGCGGCGAGTGAAGACACTGAGGCCATCCGCCGAGGGGTTGAGGAAGACATCTCTGCTGGTAAGCCATTGTATTGTGTTTGGGTCATTCTACGGGCTAATGACGTCTTCAAGGGGCCTATGTGCGGTTCGACAATTATATCACCATGACAAGGCGTCCACTTTAACACAAAGGATGAAATTTGAAGAGAGCAAAAATAATCAGCCTAGCTAGGATTTGGACATGAGTCACTGAGGAGGATAGGATCATTTTTGACGCTGGGTACATCCTTGAATTATCAGAGACAAACATTAGATGTGTTAAATGTGAACCTTTCCGTCGGGATCATTTACACATTGAAGCAGAACATCGTAAACATGACCATTTAATTTGAATCATTCCATTTTACTACAGACTGCACGTAACAATAGCATGGAAGCAAGCATAACGGTTCCGTTCCCTGGTTATGTTCCCGTTTCGTGAATGAGAATGGTGCGGACGTATTCTCTCGCCTCTGCACCCGAACTTTGATCGTAGAGTCGGGAAAGACAATCTCATGCGCTGTCTTATTGATTGGCCGACCCTTTGAGCCCTCTGCAAACTCGAAGTTATACTCATTTAGTAGTTTGGTAAAGATTATTTTCAGTCCAAGCGAGGCCAGGAAACGACCAGGACACGCCGTACGGCCGTGGCCAAAACCGAGTGCCGAGATCTCCGTCGTCGCAAACTGGTGGTTGGCTGTCTTCCATGAACCTTCCTTGGCCCTTAGGTTGTAGCTGCGCAAACCGTCAAATTTGCCCAGATCATCGTCCACACCACGGTTCACACTGCTGTCGTCCGGGAAGGTTGGGACGCAGATGTACTGGCCTTCGCGGACGACGATGCCGTTGGAAAATGTATAGTCTTGTTTCATGACACGGCGCAGACCCGTCAGGAATGGCGGTGACATGCGTTGCGACTCTTTCAGTATGCTATCAAGCTTGTGGAGTTTGGCGTACGAGTCGACGCTCCATCCCTGTGCCGCGACCTCTTCGATTTCATCTCGAATGAGCTCGAAGTATGAAGGATTCGACATGAGGTCGTACAAGACATTTATCTCCGAGAACAGTGACGTGTGGACAGCCCCCAGGGCAAGTAGAATTTGAGCGTGAACCAACTTTACGGGATCCCGCTCGTCGCCCGAAGCGATATCCAAAAACCAATTGAGGGGGGCGTGCTCTATTGGGCCACCATCTTCGGAATTGGAACTGCCATCTGCGTCTCGTGGCTTGCTGTCCTGCTTCAGCAGCTCCGAAAATACAGGAACCATGAGTTCTTCGACTTGACGGATATTGTCCATTGCATTGGTCATGGAGGGAAGGGCATATCGAAGGATTGGATGCAGACATGCGGGAAAGTTCCGAATGAACACAATGCTATTGAAGACTGTAGACTCGGGTCAGCATGATGCAACTTGTGCTCTTGAGAGAACTCGGTTTCGAACCATTTTCGGTAAAATTGATCGAGAAGTCAACCCATCGAGGATCGCGGCAAAATTGAGGACCTACTACCATGCGAGAGAAGACTCCTGCAGAAACCTCCATCATCACATGGTAAAGGTCCATTTCAGCCCACTCGCCATTGGAGGGCTGTGGGAAGAGAGTTCCGATGGCGTTCGTCACCTCTTCCTCCAAGTCTAGAGTAATTCGACGCATATTGGGAGACAAGCGCCGCTGAACGACTCGCAAGTGTAAATTGACATCCTGCAGCATACTCAATCCAGTCCAAGCTGCGACAAGATCATATTGAAGCGCAAGAATATTGCTAGCGACGGCGTTTGGCAGCCCTGCAAGCTCTTCAATGACGAATCCGGAAGAATAACTATGTCTGTATCCAGACGTGCAAGTTTGTAGGGAGTATCAGGATACTTTCATACCAAGTCATTAGCGACGCTCTGCTGTTGATACCGCCATAACATAAATAAGAGAGCCTCTCACCTCTGCACGAGCGGATTTCATCATGGCCAAGGCGTTGCGGCTGTACATCATGCCGCATACCCATCTTGGTAGATAGTTGATGTACTTCAAGCCATATGGGAAATCATTTTTGGCTACCTTTTCTTTCGCCCTTAAACAGCAATTGGAACGCATGCACCACTATGGCTGCCAAGGACACGAATAAGGCCGCTCGTGAAACAGTCATGTTCTTTGAGAACATGTCGAGAAAGGTGAATTCATCATGCATGGTTGTTGATGTCGATATTGCTGTTGACGTTGATATTGCTCTTGCCCTGATCCTGGTTGGTCGTTGGTGGTGGTGGTGGTGGTGCTACTGTCATGTAGTAATGTACCTAGGTATCCGAGCTGCGATCTTCCAAAGACACCTAAATCTACGAGCACCTCAGTCTGTTCTTGGGACGCTCGCTCCATCCGCCTTGACTGATCAAACGTCTGGACGCCTCCAATGGGGAAAAGGACCCGTGTCGTTCAGAGCCGATAGAAAATCCCCCGTAGGACGCTTTGGAAGTTGGCCGACATGGCGCAGTGGCGGCAGTCATGGTCTCGAAAATGGGTCATGCCATAGCTTTTGCAAATCCAAGCAACTGCTTCTAGCTCATTTGGTCCAAGTTGGTATGCTGACGCTTGATTCTATCCGTGAACGAAAAGGTACATACATACAAATGAAAAGCCATGTCATCTCGTATCCAGGGTTTCATCGACCCCACCCCTACCCGCACCCCCCATTCCACACTCTCGGACGAGAGCCCCCGGCGGCCGATGGGTCTGGACCTACTCCTCTACATACAGTATTCCCTTTTAGTGCGCAAAACTACGTCTATTCTGACCCGCAAAAGCCACCAACAACTCAGCTCATGCTAACCAAGACCGGATCTACCTCTTAAACATGACTTAACATATACTAAGAAGTAGCCGGATTGTTTTGACATTGATTCCTTGTTAGCACCCTCGCTTTGTTGCAAAAGTATCCCGCTAGTCATCTTGTCAATATATTGCCTAAAAACATACCGTCGCTAAAAACCCTGGAATCGGCAGCTGCTTCAACCCCTAGCAGCCCTTTGGTACTCGTGAAGTACTGTTACATAATATTGAGGGATTTATGCCGAGAGTTTCAGCTTTTCCGCAGCTTGACAAGCGCCGTTTCTGCGGCGGCATGGTGAAGCCTGTTTGCTCATACGTCATATACCATAACTGAGTCTGTCCGAGGCCCGACAATGTCCTCCTACAGTCGCAATCCAATGAGTCGCGAAACCCCCTTCCTAGGATAGTTCAGGGGAGCCTCGTTACGCAATTGACTAAATGAGGGGTGTCGCATTCTGTTGACAGTGTCAAGCACCCTGTGTCTTTATCCATCTGGTCGCGACCAGGCGGTATATCTGTAGCGGTCCTGATCTGAGCATAGAGCGTCTACTACTTGTCGTACTTCGGCAGACTTCTAAAGCAACTTCTACCACTCTTCAATCTATCTCTCCCATCAAGTCGTATGGCAATCATGTCGTCCGTGTCCTTACACAATGTTACAGTCCCTGTCTACACCCGACAGTTACTCTGTTTGAAGGGAGTGCTTGAAAAGGTGTGTTGTCAGCATTGCTACTTGACCCCGCGTTCAAAGCACACGGCTTATCAAATCGAACCATCTCTGTGATGCAAAGTAGGCTCAAAAATGGTGTGTTGAGAATGACAAGCCGGAAAGCTTTCTCACTGAAGCGTCCCTCGCCCCCGACATGAAAGCGCTTCCTTTCCAAATCCATATTTGCATCCTCATGGTCCGTAGCGGGGTATTTGGCCCTGAATGAACCTTCCACAGCCCTGCCGACCAGCCTGACTACGCCGACGACTTTCCTGGCATGATTTCGAGCATCCAGGAGACGGTGGACTATTTAAAGTCAATCAAGGCTGGCGGCGAGGGCGGCGAGGCGGCATGGCATTCTGCGACTGACAAATTGACCCGATAGGCTCGACGCGCATTGCCGCCGCGCCAAATCCCCCGAATATCAGGTTGGTTTTATCCAGCCGAGGTTCCGTTGACTGCGTCGTCCCCTTGGCATTGACAGGGTCTCATCTAAATCCCCGCATTTGCTTCGGCAGTTGCGTGCCGGCGCTGTCGTGAATCGTGATCCACCGAAAAAGCTCCTTGTCCGCTCACCTCTGATCAACCTTGGCGATCAACAAGTCGCAATGTCAACTTTAGTGATCAATAGGTCACAATATCAGCCTTGTATGTCCGCAACGCCGAGTAATAAGCGCCGTGCTCTGACTGGCGCGTTTCGTCATTGGCAGTACGTACAGTAGAGTAGCGGCGGAGTTTCAATCTGTTGTTGCGCCACTACTTTCTCCGCCCTCGGACATTTTGAAATCGCCAAATACTCCGATGCGACTGAGGGTTGCCTGACTATTACGCCTCTCCTTCCACCCGCTGCATATTCGTTCAGTATCTGGTCCAAAGCTTTCTACCTTGCAGGTTCATCGAAATCAAACAATGTTGCCAAACTACCGACTCTGTCAGGCGGCGCGAGCTGTGCGACACATCGTGCCCCAAAAGATCGGTGCATTGCCATCTGGCCCATATGGGCAACCTATGGCACTTGTTGCGCGCACCGTGGCTTCGAAGCCTGATTATACTTTGGACCAGATGTACAATTTTGACGCGTGCTTTGCCCACCGCAACATCGGCTATAATTCTCCACACATTGCCCCTTATATGAAGTAAAAGACACGCATCCTTGATGTAGGGCACAGTACAGGTGCCATCACCCTGAGTCTTGCAAAGCATAACCCAAGTGGCTATGTCTCGGGCATAGG
Source organism: Periglandula ipomoeae IasaF13 (assembly GCA_000222875.2). Lineage (NCBI taxonomy): Eukaryota > Fungi > Ascomycota > Sordariomycetes > Hypocreales > Clavicipitaceae > Periglandula > Periglandula ipomoeae. The sequence goes on from AFRD01000574.1 coordinate 6,348, forward strand.
CCATGAGCCCGGTGAGGGCATGATGCCGAATCTGTCAGTCAAATCCTCTTGCTAAGTCTCTGTCAGGAGCTATTGCTTTAGCTACGGAGCATGCAAAAGAAGCAGGTATCACGAATGTTGAATTTCGTGTTGCCAATGCGGAGGATATGGATGAGATCGAAGATGAGAGTTTCGATATCGCACATGCTCATCAAGTCCTCCTCCATGTCACCTACCCCATCACCGTGTCGAATGGGATGACAAGGGTAACAAGAGAGGGTGGTATCGTCGCTACACGAGACAATTGCCACGTCTTTCACCACCCAGAACATCCTCTACTGGAACAGTATGTAAACAAATTCAACATTGACCGTTCACTTGCGCGAGGTGCGCACCCGGTTGGGAGTCATTTGAATCACGAATGGATCAACGAGGCTGGATTTCCTTGGGGATCATGGGATTGGTCAAGTCGCGAGATTAAGAGAAACTGGACCTCGGGCATCTTGGCTGGAGGCTTGGGAACGGTGGAAGGCATTGATAGAGCAGCTTTGAAAAAAGAGGTAGAAGAATGGGTCAAGAACCGGCGTACGAGAATCCTTGCCCTGAACAGCTGGGTTATTGGGCATAAGAAGTGAGGTCGATAACTAGATCTCTCATAGGACAGTGAGAACTTCTGTACCAAACATATATTCACTTGCTCAGAGTTTTCCTGTCTTCTTTCAATATCTTTTTTACTAGCTGCCATATATATATTAGTGTGTTTATATGAAACATAAGTGTTTGGGGGGATTAATCGCACTTCCTCGCCTAGGATTTCGCCACAGGATTTTTATACCATGGTGGCTACTTGTGGAACTCCATAGAAAGAAAATACGGAAGTGTATCCTTACTGAGATGCCTGTCATTCGGGCAGTGCCAGTCACGTCGCGGTTCTCGAGAAGTCCATTCTCTAAGCTCTGTAGGATGACTCAAAGATACTTTGTCGACCCAAAACAATACCCCAAAAGACGTGATGCTTGGCCCACGGTTACAATGCGAGAGTAACACAACAACAACACTAAACTCTGTCAATCTAATCAATATCTTAGTGTTTAGTTTAGTATACTAATTAATAGGGCTTATTAAGATTAATTAACTAGTTATTGTTAAACTTATTATTATATAATACAAGTATAAAGATCTAGTAACTCCTTAATTTAATAATATAAATAAATATAATAATAAAGGCTATAGCCGTAGCTGTGCCAAACCCCCCCCAGTCTTGACAATTATCAAATCCACGATGCAGAAGCTGCTTTTTATATAGATCAATCGGAGGGTCTCAACCGATCCTTGGTATCGCGATTCCCTTGTGACGTACAAGGGTTCTTGTACACGTAGCGCGATAATCCCCTCCCTGCCCGATTTCCGCCACACAATACCAACGTACGGATTCTAATAACTTCTATGATTATTCTAGCTACTCATTAGCTTTCTCGACCTCACTTCCCTCGAACCATATCTGAAAATCCCTCCAATCCTCCAGACTGTCCTGGCAATGCTTGAAGTACGCTGGCATTCCACCGAGATAAAGCAGGCATTCTTTCCTGTCCTTGGTATCACTATGAGGAGACGCTATCATTAGTTCAAATAATCCTCAAAAAGGGGCATAAAGAGTCAGGGAAGACTGTAGTACTTAATTTGCGCCCATAGCCCAACTGTCTGTTTCCACAAGTAGTGTTTGGCCAGCAAGTTCGAGAACGATCTTCCTCCATTCTTCGTCAGACGTCTTGTTTGTCTCGATAGCATGGATCCCTTGAGATCGCAGGCGTTGAAGAACCTCAAGTTTCCACTCGCATTGCTGTTCGGCGAAGATAGGTCCTATAGCAGTAGATGTCGGGGCTTTCGTGCCCGAGTTAAAAAGTGCTTGGCCATCTGATACGGAAAGACAATTCCACTTACCTTGAGGATCGTAAAGCATGAAGAAGTTGGGGAAGCCATTGACCATCATGCCGAGATTTGTCAGCACTCCTGTCTCCCATCTATCATCCAAGTCAAGTCCATTACGTCCCTTGACTCCGAGAGACCGCAAACTGCCGATAATAGCGTCGTAAACGGTACATACCGCTACGATGTCAAATTCAGTATGCGTGCCGTCCGCAGTTTTGATACCTTTTTGCGTAAATTCCGTGATTGGCGAATTTGTGACCGTAGTTTGTGGGTCATCACAAGCTTCGTAGTAGTCTTGCTCCAAGCTTGGACGCTTTGTCGCAAAACAATACGGCGGCTCGGGTGGCGCGAGTATGTCTCTCTTTATCTAGCGTTTGTTTTATTAGAGGATATCCTGTCGAGAAGGAATGATGACAAGAGCAGAGTCATGATGTGGGGGAAAAATATTTACTTGATCCTGAATCCTCTCTCGCGTCTTCTTGCACCAAAAGTCGTACAACACTCGATTGGACTCTCGATTAATCAGGTAATCACTGTAAGACCGCTGAGCGAAATTGAATCCTGCTCATTTCCAAAGCCTATATGTATTAGAAAATTACTGCAGAAAACTTGAGCAAGAAGTATCTTCTTCTCTTACTCTTAAAAAGCAGCTCTCGGTCCTCCTTTGAGTCATCAAGGACCGTCTTGCCCGTGTTCAATATCGGGAAACCATTAGGCGTATCCTTGCACGCTTTGAAAATGTGCGAAAAGAGCGGTCTTTGGGCGTATATTTCGTCTTCCCGAATCTGGCGTTGGCCCATTGGTAGAGCTATGTTTGGCGTTCGGATGAAGTGAGTAACGCTTGAGCAAGACTTGACGGCTTCTTGCATGATTTGTCTACCACTCGCTCCGGCGCCAATGACTGCCATTCTTTTGCCGCTTATAGAGAAGTCGTTGTCTGTCCAGGCGGAGGAGTGATGTATCGCACCTTCAAACTTGTCAAGACCTTTCCAAGCAGGGAACTTTGGCTTCGAAGAAGCGCCGACAGCGCTCACCAGCCACTTGCATTTGTAAGTCGTCCCCCGAGATGTTGTGACTTCCCATTGGGCCTCACTCTCAATATAAGTTGCTGAAGTTACTACACCTCGCACTCGATGTCTCGGTGAAGGTCCCAAACTGTCGCCGCATGTTGGAAATACGACTGCAATGTCCGGGACGAGGGAAACCCTCCTTTCCAAGTCCACGAATCCCAGATCTCTGGGGCTGAAAATCCATACCAGGGCATTTCGTGGTCGACTCGAGCCCTCGGTTACCGCTGCGCCGTGTCCGTTAGCCAACTGGAAAAATCTTCTGCAAATATGCGCAACGTACACTAGATGACCATACTCTTCCAATTTGCGCATTCCATTCCAGCACTCGCGTTCGACATCCATGTTTGCGGAGGATGTGAAGTAGGTAGCACCCACTGAATCCAGATCTAATCACAACGACGTCAAAGGTAAACGGGTCAGTTCCGTCATGCGAATTCATGGTGATCCTAGTTGTTCTATAATGGTAATAACTCCTATAAAATTTGAACCGACTACCGAGTGGTAGAGTAAATCACAATGAAGTGTAGGTATCCCTTTGACAGTGCGAAGGCAACAGCTAGGTCACAAATTAGCTTGTTGGCCAATTGAATAACATGAGATCAAGAGTACTTATATGTGTGTGTAATTGCCACAGAAGGACAAGTATATCTATACTTCTAGCTACACCTTGATCGGCAAGTATAGTGGGCTATAGCGTCTTCTTTGCGTAATTGGAGGTTCCTACGCTGTACCATGCTGGAGTGGAGTCCGCAACCTAGCTGTTGCCTTCGCATTGCCAAAGGGATAACAGTAGTAGTGACAGCCTTGTAGATCTGTGTTGGCAGCTCCAGGAATCGCTTCGCGACGGGGACGATTCGGCCATGTCGATTGACCTTGTCTACGAACAGACAATTCCTACATGCCGACACGGGCTTGAATTGCACCGAACTCATTCTTGAGGACTCACAGCCTCTTGACCGCTAAAGTAGAACTACAGGTCAGAGGCCCGGCGTTGATGCTAGCGTAAGAAACGTCACCGTGGGTTGGAACGGCTTGTTTAGACCTTTACTCAAGCTCTTTAGTGTAACTTGTTCCAGTTTCCCAAACTCCGTGTATCCCCCTTCTTTGTTTCGAGGTGGCAAGGCGTGCCGTTAGTGACCCCGCCTTACATTGAGAAATTGGGGTTCATGCGAAACTAGCAATGCAACTTTCGGCAATTAGGTATTGCATAGAAGGCTACACTTGTTAGGTGAGAATTGATATTTACTCCGAGGTTAGGCACCTTAGCAGTACATGATACATACACCCCTGACATTCTGAACTATGACGCCCCCTTCTCTTTCTCCTGGAATGATTGACCAACATCTAAGACTCCTTCTGGTCTTACAAAGGCAGATTTTTGCTGAAAGCTTAGTCTTCCCCGTGTCTAGATTAATTTAATAACTTGAATTCATATTTAACTTATCTTTTGCTTGGTCGTCTCTTGGCTGAGCACACCATGTCCGACAAGCAGTCGCCAACTGACCGCAAACCGCTTGCAGCGGTCCCACGACCTACAAGAAGTACCGCTCGGAGCCCTATGACACCATCTCGCTAGCAAACTCATGTTTTGATGGGACGGGCAAAACAGTCTTCATCAGTGGTGGAGGTATGTCGACTTTTTCCAGGCACGCAACTTTTATCTTACCTGCTTTCCGTTAGCTACGGGGGTCGGTTATGCTATTGCCAATGCATTCGCTAAAGCTGATGTTCAGCGGATAACTATCGTCTCACGGACACTGGAATCCTTGAAAAACGCAAAGAAAAGTCTTTCGTCACAGTATCCCGGCCTCGAATGCCTGGCCTTCTCCGCCTGTCTCACCGACCACCAGAAAATTACTGATATTGTGGAGCGGGTTAACAATATTGATATCCTGGTTCACTCAGCAGCAGTCATCAGCGAGGCAGTTCCTGTCGAGAAGATTCCCCTTTCGACTATCCAACATGTTTTCGCAACTAATGTCTTGGGCGCATCCAACTTGTTTAAAGCATATTGTGATTGTGGGTTTCGGGGTTCAAAAACAATCATCAACGTCAGTTCCGCCGCTGCCGGAACGCTTTTTCCGATGAATTCAATCTATGGCGCGAGCAAGGCGGCCACGGCGCAGATCATTCAGCACATGGCCGCAGAGCAACTGGCGAAACCAGCTGCCGAGAGAGTCAGAGTCTTCTCATTCCATCCTGGCACTATCATACTCCTCTTGTGGCAAAATATGTAGACAAAAATTGGGTTGACTGGGATCAGATCGAACTGGCGGGTGACTATGCTGTTTGGTTGGCGGGCTCGAATAGTGCGTTTCTAGAGGGTCGTTTTACGTGGGCGACATGGGACATGGACGAGCTTCTTGGTTTGGAAGCATAAATTGAGCAGGATCCAAGCTGCCTAACCATAGGGCTTAAACTATAAGTAAGAATGAACTTTTTCTTTTTCCTTTTTTCTTTTCAAGGAAACCACTATATACGGTTGGCTATCTATGTCTCGACCAGAAACGAAGCCGAGTCATTAGAAGATCCATTCACCTGTACTCACATTCGTTCACAGGCCATGACTAGATCAAATAGAGTATAACATACTATTATTCTCATTTAAGATTACCCAGGCCGGACATCTATCTAAGTAGACTTGATAGAGAGCCTGTGCGAATTTTCATCGCCGCTGACTGACGTGTCACGACAGTGTTAATATATACAACTTGAACGATTAAACACTTCTCATTCTTATCCCTCCCCAAAAGAATGCCCTTCTTTTTAGCAGCCGGGCCATCGCTTGCACTTGTCCTTGGGGTCAACCCACTGGTTAACGCTCAAGCAGTCCTTGTACTGAGCCTTGCAACGAGTAATAGCCCACTCAGGCTTGTTGTCGCTGTAGCCCCAGCATTGCAGATGGTCAGATCCAAATCCTCCAATCCAAGACCCAACCCATCCGTTACCAGCAACGGCGCAGGACTTGGAGCCAGAGCTGCCCCAAGAACCAGAGCCTCCCCAGGAACCCCATCCAACGCCGAAACCCCAGCTAAAGGTTCTCTTAGAAACCTCGTCGCCAGATCCCTCGGCTCGATCGTGGAAGCTACGCTTCCATCCCAAAGTCTCGCAACCCTTGCTGTAGGTAGCGACACATTCATCGAACTGCTCCTTGCAGGCTTCGGTGCACACATTGGGCCGCTTGAACCACGGGAAGCCGGGGCAGTTGCGAGAATTAGCCTCGATGTAGAACTTGAAAGGCGCCTCGTCAAACTCATCCTCGCAGTCATTGCAGCCTACAACAGGCAAGGGGATGCCACCGACGGGCTTGCCAGGGGCATAGCCGTATCTGTCGTTAGAGGGCTGAGTGCAGATGTTGGTAGGCTCAGGAGGGCAAGTGACGGCCGGCTTGGTAGTGGTAGGAGCTGGCTTGGAGGTAGTAGGGCAAGGATAGACGCTCGTCGTAGTGGTAGGAGAGTTGCCCGGAGGGCTACCGCCGCCACCGTGATGCTTGTTCCAGCAGTCCCATTTGCCGCAGTTGTTGCCGGGGCACGAGGATTGGCAGTAGCTGTTAACGAAGTGGCACCAAGCCTTGAACTTGAAGCACTCGATAGAGCCCGGCCAGCCGGCCGTCTTGAAGCAAGAGCTTACCTGCTTCTCGCAGGTCTTCATGGCGATGTTGCAGCCGTTCTTGTCATTCCAGGGAGGCAAAGCAGGAGCGCACCACTTGCCACATTGCCACTCACACTTGGGAGGCAGAGTCATAGTGGCAGTACACAAGTTGGCAGTGGCAGTGCTTGGGACTTGTTTGGTGGTAGTAGTGGGCTGCTTGGTCGTCGTAACACCAGACTTGGAGGTTGTAGGCTTATTGGAAGAAGTGGTCTGCGTAGCCTTGGTGGTAGTATCAACGGGCTTGGTAGAGGTAGCCTTAGTGGTAGTAGTGTCAACAGGCTTGCTGGTGGTGTCAACGGGCTTGGAAGTGGTATCAGCAGGCTTGGTAGTGGTGGTGATAGCAGGAAGAGTTGTCGTCGTCGTGCCGGGCTGCTTGCCGCAAGGTTCAAGAGACTCAAGATCCTTGGCAACCCACAAATTCAGGCGAGAGCGTCCTCCGCAAGTGTCAGAAGAGTCACCCTGGCAAGGTATGTTGCACTGGGAGTCATCGACCTTGGCGGTGTCGTTGGCGAGGACAACACCGCACCAACACTCCTTGCCATATTCAACACCAGCAAAGGGGAAGCCTTGTTTCTCACAAGCAGAAAGGCACTTCTTTGTGGTGAAGGTGGCAGCGTCAAGCTGGATAGGGTATGAGAGAGTGCGGCCTTTGTCAGAGTTGTCGGTGTAGCAACCGAGGGACTTGTAGTCGTCGACAGTGATATCGTCAGATTTGGGGAAGGTAGGATCTTGCCAGATGGACAGAATGTTGTTACCACCGCAAGTCTGAGTCTTGTTCCCACTACAGGGGAGCGAGCACTTGGACTCGTCGAGTTGAGGACCATTGACAGTGCTGCCGCAGAAGCAGACGCCGTAGTACTCGAGACCAGCATAGCGAAAGCCATTGCCTGAAGTTGCGATTCGTATCAGCACATTGCGAAGCCATTAGGACCATCACAGCAATTGGCTTTGCCCACAGTGGTGAGGAACCTATTACAAAATTGGAAGAGAGAACGTACCCTTGCAGTCAGCCATGCACTTCTCAACCGTCATGTTCTTCCGATCGAGGTTGGAGCGGTAGACAAGAGCATTGGGGCTACCATCCTGAAAACAGCCAGAGTAAACGAAAGGCTTGAAAGGTTCAACGCAAGGAGGAAGCTCAATGTTCCACGCCTGAGTAAGCGGAACAAAGGCCACGGCCGCAGCGGCCAGGACAGACCTACGCAAGGTCATGTTATCAGAAACGAGAGTCTGTATTGGAATGAGCGAAGGTGCTTTCCAACACTTTAAAACGAGGGAAATGCTGTAGAGCACAGTCTGTACAAATCGCAATGGGAGTGCAGGTGCCAGACAACTATATATATATGCTGGCAAGCTGAAGGCAGAATGGGTGCTACGAGGACCCGGACCGGCATTCGAGGCCGAGACCATCGAATCTTTCAAAATAGACAGGCTTGGCTAGGATCTGGGGCGTGATGAAGCGAGGGTGAGCGTTGTTGAATTGGTCGGGATGTGTTATCCCCTGCTTCAGCCAGGCCGGGCTTTGAAGAGAGTCGGACAGCTCCGACTTGCCGTTGATTGTTGTCTGAACAGACTGTTATGGCCAGTTATGAACTAAACATAGAGCATTGAGGGGTGTGGCATCGAAAGAGGGTGTTTGCCAGATAAGATATGAATGTGGTTTAGCACCCAAAGTAGCATCCAGGGGTTCAAGGACTTCTACCCCATCGTCACTTACATGGACTTGGGCCCATCCTCTGAACCCCACTCCGGATGCAATGGATGTGGGAAGAGATTGTAAACGCAAAGTTTGGCCGTGCTTTCAGGACTCATGGGCTCGACTGGAAGCAAGTCGTTGTGCAGATATGGTCAACATGGCAACAGAGCTCAATATTGCGGCCCAGACCTAGTCCGACAGTTGCCCAATATGCTTTTGTCCATTTTCCAGAAGAGTAGCGAACAAGACTCTGGAATTCACGCACCGAGAATGAGCAAGGCGTAGGATGATGGGCGATCGAGCCGGCCTCGATTGCGGACCAGAGCTGTTTCCACCGATTGTCAATGGGGAAGATAGCGGCCCATGCTAATCACTCGAGAACCTGGTCTGGTCCAGCTCGAAAAAAATGGATTGTGCGAAAGACCCATCACGATGAAGTTCGACGAGATCGAGTGGACCTGCGTTAGCAGACTCGGGATATACATTGTACGTCCAGCAAGTTTGAACTGAGGACCCAAGATGACCCATCGACGTAGACGAGATGGGCGGGAGAGTAGAGGTGGATGCGGTACTGGACGTGAACGCGGCCGAGCCGGAGGCATAGACAAGGCTGAAGGTCCTAAGTGGGTGCGCCTCAGGTCAGCCGTTTCTTCATCAACTCGAACTGGCGCAGCCACGATCCTCGGCCAAGATGTGGCACCAGACCTGGTCGAGGATCCAGCTGCCGTGGGTGTCTTCTCGAGCGCTTCCATCGTGAATTCGATGCACAAGTGCGAGAATTTTCGGCTGACCGCTGCGCCGATCCATGTTTATGATCTCCACAACCTGTTCCTGGATATCGAGTTTACAGTCATCGACGGCAGCTGGTGACAAAACAGTTTACGGGTAGTGATATCGACGTGGTATCGATTACATCTGGTTTGCTCATCGGCCTGATGCTAACGGGTATCACCAGGATTGCTTCAGAGCCGACCGATCCGTTTGCTAAACACGTACGAGAAAGATATAGCTATGGCTCTAATCTGTTCTCGGCTATCGTCAAGAACCCGGAATCTGGTGTGAACGATGGCCAACCACCATCACAACGCCACTTTTCTCTAATTGGAGGCTGTGCTGTTTGTGCCTGGGAACGGCGCGCGCCACAAAAACCACACCCGAAGGCGAGACAGAGTGCTAGGAAAATATGCGCATCTTATCTCACAATGCCTGTCATGGCGCTCGAGCTAGCGCCAGAGCTGCTATAAGTTCTCGGCTAATCATCCGAGGACGAATCAGTCTGAACAGTGCAGAAGAAAGTTTGGCTGCCATCTGATCTATTGTTCGACCCCTCTGGGATTCGGGCGAGTGTCGTCTTCAGACCAGCGTCCTTGGCCGAAAATGATGGTGATCGCCGCAGCCCTAAATGCTGGAAAGCAATTAGCCATCGGCTCGCTGGCCGAGATGTGAAACATTTCGCTATCAACGAGTCAAGTCAAGTATAGTCCAACATGCACGCCCAGTTGGAATAAAGTCCCTTGGCAAAAGCTGCGACCTACTCATTGCTAATTGAAAACGGTTTGAGCATAGTCTACTCGTCCGCCAAGTCCTCTTCTGCAGCCGCGTCACGACGAGATTAAAAACCTATTCACAAGGACCTGCTCCTTCAGGGCAGATGCAGACGGCGAATTTCTGGATTGGCCTGAAATCCGTTTCCCCATGCCGCTAAACCACGCGTTGTCTAGCCTATATGGCCCGAGTCCGTACCAATCGGGCCCTGGTTGTGGGCTAGACTGGTCCATGACTTCTGTTCTGCAGTACTAAATGCTGCCTCCACTTCATCACAACCTAGTTTGGCTGCAGCAGGCAAGGCTGTAAGACTTTTTTTTTCCTTTTTCCCTCCGCCAAAGGTTGACGCCCCAGCGACCGGCCATGGGTCTTTTGACCCATCAGGTCTCAACGTGGAAGAACTCTTTACGCCGACATGCATTGGGCTCTGCCGCCGACGTTGATCTAGAACAACTTTTCCGGGGCTAGGACTCGTTTTCGACGCAGTTTTCTGGGACTGTTTGCATAGGCTTCCTGCAGACGCCTCGAGGAAGTTCAGCCACGAACGAGAAGCCCACGAAAGGATCATGGTCAGTGTGCAAAACGTGGGATTCCACAATCATCCTCGATTCATGAAGAGCGCAATACACACTTGCAGAGCGGCATGCAGGCGCAGTTTTGGTGTTTGGAGCAACCAATGCCCACACAGATTACTGAACACCTGGAGTGCTGGACTTGGCCATCACGGCATCTTCGACACCCTTGCCTAGCGCATCAAAGCATGTTACTCTGGGCCACTGGATGATGTCCCAATCCCTCTTGACTTGCGAGATTCACCTTGTTGGTCAAGGATCCATAAACAATCGGGAACGTGTCCGTCATCAACAGCATTGTATCCCCACGTCCATCTGATAGGCATATCTCGAATATCCTTCAAAGGTATCGCTTGCCTTTGATCAATGAACACCGTTGCATGGACTGACAGTTCGATGCATCAAAACACTATGCTTCGACAAAAGAAAGCCAAAGCTGATAGGCATCCTGTTATCTTGCCCCTCGTGCTTGGAGAAATGAGCCTACAGAGACTAATCAGCGAGTCACCCTCGGCTCGCGTGCGAATTCGCCGCATGCGAATGGAACCATCTTGTACTAAATTACTCTCGCCGGAGCATCGGCTCGCTGGCGCAAATTTCCCTCCGCCGCCAAGAAGACGTGGATTGCTTTTTTTGGACCTCCACCGGTGCGGTCTACCGAGCAGCGTGTTGGACGAGGATTTTTAGCGCTGGCCCAGATGTTCTCATGGGAAAAGACCCCTGGTTCCTGACGACGGTCACCTGAACTATTGGCCACTCGGGCTCTTTGGCAGCCAAGCCACATCTTGGCCGCTCGTGCCTCCACTTTTCTCTCTCTACAGTACTTGTTCCTCGCGATACTGATACTGTAGGCAAATTCTA
>AFRD01000573.1:0-17652 GCA_000222875.2 Periglandula ipomoeae IasaF13
TGAGGGGGAGCTGCGCTCATTGCGAGCCAATTCTCCAAAACCGGGAAGGAACCTATGTACAGAATGCTACTAGTGGTCGGGGCAGCGGCTTGGAAGGAGCGACCTGGCCTAGCTTTGAGGTGGGTGGGAAGCTTCCAGGCGGCTTGGATGGAGGAGGGAGCAGAGAGAGCTTGATACAAGTGAGGGGCAGCGAGGGTGTCAGGGTATGTCCTAAGCATGGCGTACGGGTTCGGCACATAGTTTGCAATTCGAAAGATGATCTTCAGCCAAAATACGGAAGAGCAAAGGGAAGAGAAGGTTGGTCTAGTTTCTCACTTCTCAGCGCAAGAACGCGTCGGTCTTCCTTCACGCAGCGCGACTCGCATCCGAGTATCACGCAACGGGCCAATGCCAATTGCATACAATAGGGCGCGATCGCGCGTGGGTGCGCATGAGGCTGACGAATCCGCCTCCAGTTGGCTGCGTGCTCTCTGCCAGGTTGAGGGGAGGGGAGGGGTTTTGTGTGGACATCTGGAAGCGCAGGCGAGCCCAACGAGATATTGATGTTGCAGGTTGCAGCACTTGATTGACTGTCATGCCGTGTGGTCGCACAAGACGAAGCGGCAAGGAGGGCAGCAAGCAATATGCAGCAGTTTTCACAAAATGCAACAGTAAGGAAAAATAGAAGCAAGGAGGTGAAAAATAAAAAATCGAATAAAAAAGAAGACACCACACTTGGGCACGTAGCAGTGGATCAGTCACAAAAGCAATGCGACCGAGGTGGGAGCATCCAGTCGTGTCGCCCACCTTCAATGCTCAAAATTGGGTTGCCGGCTGGTGCCTGTGTTCGGGACTGCGTCTAGCCTTGGGGCTAGGAATGGCTACCCGCATGCGACACGAGCGCCGTGACTGGCCCTCCACTGCCTGCCGTCTGCCACCAACCCTCCTTTCCGGCGCCTGTAACCCTGCGCTGCGTTGCGCTCTGTGCACTGCACTGCACTGCTGGCTGGAGGTCTGGTTACAGCACAGAGGCTTGGTTGGTGGTGACCGAACAGCCTGCGTCCAACCTGAGCAGCCATAGACGCTGAGCCACCCGGGCAGGCAGCTAAGCTCCACCCGAGCGGTCGAGCGAGCCCGGAACACCAGACCACCACAAGCGGCACTGGCATCGACTGGCGCTGGCATTGGCATTGGCATTGGCACTGATCGCACTAGCCGCTAATAGCACGCTGCCACTTTCTGGGACCAGACACTGAGTACGACCTGATACGGCGCACCATCGCCCAGCACCGCCCCCAGCGACCCCAGTGCCCCCCCTCCCCTCCTCGACCAGACGTTGGAAAAAAATAACACCCGACCCATTGACCGAACGGCTTTCTTTCCCCCTTCACCTGCGCAAAGGCGATTTTTTCACCCACGACGAACTGCCCAACAGGCGATATTCAACGACGACGACCTTCCTCCTGCGGAAGAAAAAGCGATACGGTTAAGGAATTAACCTCCAAGACGATCGAGCAGCCTTTTTTTGGCCTCCAAACGACGATCGCTTCAACTTGTTCTGAAGCCATCTACCGACGATCGCCCTCCGAGGCCACGACGACGACACAGACATCCGCGACCGTGTCTGTTTGTGCACATCGACATTGAATCCACTAGACTCATCAAAGTGTGTGTATTCTCCATCGCTTCTTCTAGCAGCACGAATTCCGTCCGTTCCGCCGCCTCCCAGGCCGCTTCTGCTCAGCTGTGATCACTTCGCGTAAGTCGCCTGCCTACCTTGTTTTTCACTTGCTGGCCCTTCTGCATCCCCGTCCCACCACCCGCGGCGGTTTGCTCCTCGCCGCCCTCCCGCGCTCAACAAATTCGACATGGGACATCACAAATACATCAGTGCACACGATTTCGTACTGCCATCTGCATGGTGACCCAACTCTTGATTCGATGCGATGCCTCTTTTACCGGCTGATCATCGCTATCCATCCCAAACATAGCTCGCATCGAAGAAGCCGAGAGTAATTTTCGGAATTGTCCATTTACTGACCCGCCGATGCTTGCCTGACAGGTCTTCCTGAAGTGCATCGTATCAGCACTCCACCACAAGCTTACATCGCACGAGTCCCCCGCAGCCGCCACGTCTCGCGCATCGGCCTGCCTTTCGTCGCCTCGTTTTCCACGCGCCAACGCCGCCCACCTCTACGGTACCTGCGGGCAAGCCCTCGCCAAGGGATTTCCCTACTATGGCTGACCAACATGAGGTCGACCTCGATTCTATAATCGATCGCCTTCTCGAAGTGCGAGGTAGCCGTCCTGGCAAGCAAGTTCAGCTGCTCGAGGCTGAGATTCGATACTTGTGCACCAAAGCCCGCGAAATCTTTATTTCTCAGCCCATCTTGCTCGAGCTTGAGGCTCCTATCAAGGTACGATTTTCTTTGCGCTCATCTCAACATGGAAAGATAAAAGGGAAAGCATCATATTGGTGCATCTCTGCAACCGGGGAGGATTAAAAATAAAGGGTGAAATTGCGATGGCTAACCCAAACCCCAGATTTGCGGCGATATCCACGGCCAATATTATGACTTGCTGCGGCTCTTTGAGTATGGTGGCTTCCCGCCAGAGGCCAACTATCTCTTCCTAGGCGACTACGTCGACAGAGGCAAGCAGTCTCTCGAGACTATTTGCCTCTTGCTTGCCTATAAGATCAAGTACCCCGAGAACTTCTTCATTCTGCGTGGTAACCACGAGTGTGCGTCCATCAACCGTATCTACGGTTTCTACGACGAATGCAAGCGTCGTTACAACATCAAGCTATGGAAGACATTCACCGACTGCTTCAACTGTCTCCCTATCGCCGCTATCATCGATGAGAAGATTTTCACCATGCACGGCGGTCTCAGCCCCGACTTGAACTCCATGGAGCAGATTCGACGCGTCATGCGACCCACTGATGTATGTGTTTATTGAGGTTTGAATCGCGAAATCCGGATCCTCGTTGTACTGACTGAGGCACAGATTCCTGATTGCGGGTTGCTTTGCGATCTGCTCTGGTCCGATCCCGACAAGGACATCACTGGCTGGAGTGAAAACGACAGAGGTGTCTCCTTCACCTTTGGACCCGATGTTGTGTCTCGCTTCTTGCAAAAGCACGACATGGACCTCATCTGCCGAGCCCACCAGGTCGTTGAGGACGGCTACGAGTTCTTCTCCAAGCGCCAGTTGGTGACGCTGTTCAGTGCCCCCAACTACTGCGGAGAATTCGACAATGCAGGAGCCATGATGAGCGTTGATGAGAGCTTGCTCTGCTCTTTCCAGGTTAGTTGCCCTGGCTAGTGTTCTGAACAATATGAACTCTTGTACTGACTGATGTGCAATTAGATCCTCAAGCCTGCTGAGAAGAAACAAAAGTACGTTTACGGTGGTCTAGGGAGCGGAAGCAAACCAGTCACTCCCAAATTCAAGCCCAAATAGTGTGATAAAAGAACACGAAGAAGAAACTGCAAGAAAAGAACAATGAACGAGTTTATACGAACAATTTTGCTCTCTCTAGGTTCGGACGGCGCTAAATGCATCATGCATTTCCCCACAAGATCGGCGAATGAATAGTACAACGACCTTTCCTCCGAAGAACAACTACCACCGCCGATTGACAATACGCCAGCACGACGACATGTTCATGTCACCCACGTCCGACTCTACTTTCTTGTATCTCCGACGCATCTTGTCGATCTGTACTCTCAAAACGCTCCCTCCGACTTTGTCGAATCTCGATCCCTACATCTCTCTCCCCACGCGAGGTGGTGTGCCCTGTTCTGCCTCGTGCAGCGCAGTCGCGCATCGGACCTTGCGCCGTCACCGGTGTTCCGGCAGCGGGCATGCTGGGTTGGTCACCTCGTGTTGTACAAAACGTTTCGTCGCACCCTTTTTTGTAAAAGTGCTCTCCCGGCCTATATGTATTTGGCCGTGTGTATATGTTGGGAGGGCGCGCTGCTGCGGGGTTCGGCGGAATAGGTTTTCAAAAAAAAAAAAAAAACAAGGGTAATTTACAGGACAGCCCGGATCGTCTCTAATGCTCCATGCGCTTGATCACGACGAATGGCTGTTTCTCTTAGCTGATTATTAAATACACATCAAATGTTTGATTACTGTTTGCCTGGTTGTTTGTCACGACATGAATACGTCTTCCATTTAGAGTGCCCAATGTTCCAAAGCGCCTGCCAGTGAAGTATTTCGTCCATGTGACTCGAAAACACGCCGACTCATCAAGTAATCCGAATCCGACCCGGGCTCGCATCGTTATCCGCAGACTCAAAAGTGTCTGTGTAACACAGCATCCCGCACCAACCCTGCCGAGTAACGCCGACAACGTCAAGTCTGAAATGAGTCCCATGTCCATCCGACTTGAGCGGTTCCGGTTCCGATCCCGACTCCACTTCACTTGCAGTCTTCGCAATTATCCTTGTTGACTTGTTCGTTTTGTGTCTGGCGCTCTTTTGCCTGTTCTCGCTCTTGCTCGTGCTCTTGTTTTTGTCCTTGTACCTGTTCTGATGTCTGGCCGTGCTGTTCTTGTCCCGAACCCTGTTCCTGTTCTTTTTGACCCTTCTCCTTCACCCGATCAACGTGTCCCAGATCCCTCCCCGGCTCAATCACATCTCGAACCCTCCTCTTCAACTCCTTCGTCTCCGGAAACCCGCCGTCGGTTTTCCTATCCCACAGGACACGAGAGGTTTCGATCCCGGTGTGGATGGTCACGATGAAGGTTCCCCCCGTGGAGGGCACGAGGGAGACTTCGCCTAGGGAGGTTGAGAATGTGGAGAGGAGTTCTTGGGCGAACTGGACTTGTTAGCTTACTTTGTTTCTCATTGACTCATCGCAGGCTTTTCATCACGAATATGATGGGAGAAATTGATGAAAAAAAGACTCGTTTGAAGGTATCATGAGTGATGCGTGATGAATTTAGAACAGCAGTTGAGCTAGGTGGCAGCGCAAGAAATGTGTTCAATAATGGAGATTCATGTAGTAGTCATGAATCAAGTGTAGACTGATGACAATAAAGAAACGTACATATGCCGCCCTCAACATCCATTTGCACTGCGTGCAAAACTGAATCGTCACGCGGGGAAACCGCAGCTGTGCTTGCGCCTCGGCCATATTTGTCGAGGAACACTACGACACGAGTAATTGCAGAAGCAATCATTAAACAAGTGAATCTAGTAATGAACAGTGTTAACGACAAGTTTGGTGTTCGTAGGGCCGACGTACGGACCTACAGGGTGAAGGGGCGGTCCACATGCCACTCTGGGCGCTGCTTGACGCGCAATATCATCGCTGTAGTTGCCGCCATGGCCTTGACCTGTTTATTGCGAGATGATCTTGTTATGATTTTTACAGTACATCGTCCATCATCTGTTACTCTTGGGATGAGCTTCGGATTCCAGCCAATCTGCTCCATCATCGTACCTACTCCTTTGCTTTCACGACATTGCGGCACAACACCAGGTAGTATGTTCACATACAAGTTCAGCAACGTCACTCGCAGCGAACAACCAGACGTCATCAAGCTCATAAACACGACAGTGTAAACCTTGTGTGATACTGTGAACATGAACTAGTGCAGACATAGAACAAAGGGGAAATCGTGGTAACGAAAAATGAGAAATTAATACATGCTGAAGGCAGGCGTTCCCAGACCGCACAGCTGTTCGTTCCCACCGCTCCATTGTATTCGCATCAGAGAATCGGGACAAGCGTCCTCCTCTGTGCAAGCTAGACAAATACCCGAAGAATATCGTCACCTGATTTCTCTCCTCACTCAGTGATCTTCCGAGCATGTCTGCCAGCGTACTTGAGGAGCGCTGAGACGACCCAGCCGTTGCCTCTGTTTCCTTCGTGCCCGTTTTTGGCCCTTCTTTGGTGATCCCAGGGTATTTTGCCATCGTGTAATATTCACTCAAGTCAGGAAAAGATTTGATTCATAATCCCGCCCGAGGATCATGATGATCGAGCTGTGCAAAAAAGATTTGTGTTGACGCCGTTTTTATCCACCAGACCGTCTCATCGTCCTGTAAACAAATAAATGAAAAACCCCTCCAAAGCGTTCGATAGCACCCGTTCCAGATTAAAATATAGAACACGCAAAGAACTGGGTGCCGCCGCTGTCGCTCCACCGAGCACATCTCCGTTGTTGTCAGAGTGTGTCGTGCATCCCAGCCATTGATAAACAAACAAAATCAAATGCCCATCGTGACAGGCCGTTGGCTGGTCTTCTTTTTACTTCGGGGGTCTATCGCGAGAAAAACCGACAAAAAAGAAACCCTGATTTACATGACAACGCAGCAGCCGCCGGATTGCTGAGGCGCGTATGGGTCCTCGCCCTTAGGCACTGAACCCCATACTGACAGTACCATATAATCCCTCGTGCCGTTGCAATAAGCGATGATGCTAGAATACGAGAATCTGGTCAGCTTCTCTCGCGATCGATTGCCTCTGGCTATCCGAGGATGTGACTGAAGTCGTGGATCTTCGATCCAGGTGCGGGTTCACAGTCTTGTTCTCACCTCTTGGCAGCTGTGCTGACGGGAATACGCTCACGCTCAAGGTCCTCGCGCAAGCGGTTGTTAAGCTCTGTTAACCTCCTCAACTTCAGGTCCGCCATTGACTGTTTCGTCTTCTTGATCTGCGAAGGATCGCCGACGTCGCGTGATGTGTACTGAGGCATCGTGATGGAGATGGATCGAGTGTTTATAACTAGGCTGAAATGCGAATTGTCGTATATCTATATTCTCCCCGTGGATGACGGCTTGAAACACCGACACCCGTTGGAGGAGGCGGCGCAAAGGAGGCGCGGATGGGAGGCAGCTGTTCACCAATCGAGTCGTCGACGAAACTAGATAGACCCGAGAGTATTTGTCAGTCGGCCAGTCGATCAATATGTCATACAATGGCGGTCCAGTGTTACTCCCAGGTGGTGGAAGCGCTGAGAAGTGTCGAAGTGGATTTGGATTCGCAACGGTCGTGGTCGTATGGAGCGAAAGCCCGGCTGTAGTTCACTGAGGCCACGGCGAGACAAGATGGGAAGAAAATTGCCGAAGCGAAGCGCGATGACAGGTAGCAGCGTTGATGCGATGAATATCTGGCGCTCACTTCGTAGCTTGAGAAGAGGCGAAACAAGTTATGCGTGGGCGATGGGGTTGTGGGAGTATCTCCTAAATTTGACGGCTGGGAGGCACGAAGCTCTATTGGACCAGCCAGTCAAATTGCGTTCCCCATCCCCCTATTCGTCCGTGCAGAGCTGGCCGAAAATAGTCGAGAAGGCGTTCCGTTGATGAGGAGTCGTCGCAGTTGTGCAATACAATCAAGAAAAGAAGAGACGGTCCGAACTTACCGATCGATTGTGCCCTGGCGGATCGCGTACAAGAGATTGACGTTGACGAACGCACGCAGAGGGGAGACGAAGGGGGAAGTGAAGAAGAAACGACGTGAAGGAGCGAAGTGGACTGGGCTGGAGTGGTGAGAAGCTCTAGGCGGGAAACCTGGAAAGGGGGGAGGGCCGGCCAGGAGGAACAGACCCGACATCAATTGACATTGAGCCTTGCAAGCTGGGCTACGCGATTTGACAGTTTGGCAGCCTGCGGGCGGCATCCACCCACCAGGAGCTCGCTACAGTGCAGAGACAGGGCGAGACAGATTTGGGCAAATTAGCAGCCAAGCAGCCCACACTCAGTTCGAAGCCAGAGACAGAAGCACGCACCCCGACCCGACAGCGAAAATGGCGGGAGCCGCTCAAAGTGGTCTGGTTCCTCCCGTTTCTGGGTGCGCCGGGTGCGCAGGTGGATCCAAGCACCAGACGGACACTGCACAGCAGTTGCCCA
This sequence comes from Periglandula ipomoeae IasaF13, assembly GCA_000222875.2. Lineage (NCBI taxonomy): Eukaryota > Fungi > Ascomycota > Sordariomycetes > Hypocreales > Clavicipitaceae > Periglandula > Periglandula ipomoeae. The sequence continues at coordinate 7,845 of AFRD01000573.1, forward strand.
TCCACTGGCGTGCATTGGCCCAGTTCGTTTACTGATGCGCTTGTGTGGAGATGGAGCCCTGGCAAGGGGCCAGTCTGTCATTGCAGGGTATTTTACAGAAGGAGTCTTCTAGGCATATGCTCGGCCCCAGTGAGTATTAGCAGAAGAAGCGCGGTAATCTGTGGTGTGTTCAGTGTTTGTTGCCGAGCCAGTACCTCCCTGCCTGTCGCCGTCCAGCGAGACAATCAACCCGTCACTTATCATCAGCATGCCGCATCACGCATGCCGACTCTGTGTCAATAGTTTCAGTTTCTATTTCTGGCAAGCTTACGCACACATTCTGTAATTTTTGACACCCATCCTTCCTTTTCTTTCCTTTTCCTCATCGTCCTCCCCAAGCACCTGCTCGTCGTTAGCCCCCGTGAAAAAGCATCTATTGGCCGCCCTGCCGCATCTCACCTAGCTCGCCTCTTGTCCGGGTCTAGCGCGGTTGCTGCTCTTGTCCATCCACATTGGACGCTCCACTCATCTGTCTGGAGGGAAATTACATTGTCCATCCTGCCAGATAGCCTAGAAACTCTAGACCCTTCTGACAGAAGTCCGGTAGATTACACGAGGAGCGAAGGCTTGGTGATTGATTCGCTTGACTCGCCAGCCATTCGGCAGGGAAGGCGAAACAGACATGTGGCCTTGTGCAAGTCAAGACCATCGCCGAATTGATTTGGGCTACGGAGATCCGACCATCACAGCAGAGGCTGGGGAATTGTTGATCGCCATATTTTTCACGAGACAGGGCACCACAGCTTGCACGAGCCCAGTTGCTGTCCGGTCGTGTGGACTTCTGGGGCAAGGAGAAGTGGCATTGTTCCGTATCGTTTCCGTGTAATACTCCGTACGGAACAGTCGGGCACCAGTGACGCCAAAATTGGGAGCAGACAGAGCCGTTTGGTGTTCTTTCACGTTTCACAACAAGCCCGCGCCATCGTGGATTGTACGTGTGACACTTGTGCCCGGCTTTATCCCGCATTTGCCTGTGCAGATGTTGTGTTTGTATGGTTGAGAAACAATGCCCAGGATGTGATCCTACTGGCCACTGCTCCAATTGAGTCTGCCGAAGCAAGACATTGTTTCTCGAAAACACGCTGCTTTTTGGGCTTTGCACAGGCTCAAGAAACATGTCATGCCATCTTTTTTCAACGACGCGAACTGTAATTAGCCCCGTGTCGACATAAACAAAACCAAAGCACCCTGTGTCGTAGATTAGTGCCTGTTCCTGGCTCTTAGCCCGTGAAGCCTCCTGCAGAGGAAACCCACCTGGCTTAGATGCGTGGGGACTTGCATCAACTGGCTCGACGCGACTACGGGACCACCTGCCAAAAAAGCAGGCTGTCGACGCACTGGAAATTAGAGTCCCCATTCAGGGCCATCACCAAGAATCCCAGAGTGTCCATGTAGCACAGCATGATCCGCTCTCGTGGATTACATCGTCTTCTCTAGGTGCATAAGACATGGGACGAGGCCATTTCGCGGCACAGTACAACCACTTGCGACAAATGTGCATGGTTTCTATCTAAAACAGTGAATTCAAATTCGCGCAATGTCTGCACATCATCGTCACTTGCGTGATTTTGCATTGATTGAATGCACTGACGACACAGCCCTGTGGCCATTTCAAAGAATCAAGACTAAAACCAGCCGATGCGTGCTACTGGAGTTCCGGAACTTACGTTTGCGACCTTGTTCGTTGTCAAGATATATAGTATGAGTTGAGCATAAGTCACCACTCCATTGAAGCATATGTCTAGAAACATGTATAGCAGCAGTATTGGGTGCGACAGATGTAAATCACCTCATACATCATTCTCAGACTCAAAGAACTTTATGACAATGAAACAGAATCCTGTCTTATTCATATGCTCTGACTATCGCTTTGCCAATGCTTGTCCCTCGGATCATTTTCGTTTCCGCCTAAGTCGAGGGACTATAGCATATACCGGTGGTGTCGTCCTTCAGCTTTTGGCATATAGAGATCTCCTGCGACTACTGACATGAAGCATGTGTTCTGAGCCAATCCAGTGTTCATAGCTCGCCAGCGTAGGCAAACGCCTAGACGACATCATCGCCTTTACACTGCAGTTCTTGTTGGGTATATCAAGAGTGACCCAGCAACTCACTAGGAGTTCAGATGAAGTTATAAAACATGAGCCCTTCTTGGCTCGACTCGACCCTTCAGGATATGCACATACCGCAGCATCGTAGCAGGCAATACTGGTCCAGATAATCTTTTCTGTTGTCGCGCGGCTCAGTCGCCTGTGTCGATTTCCAAGTCCAGCTGGACGCCGTTGGAGATGCCGTAGTCCTCCATCGTGATATGATCTTTGAAAGGACGCTCTCTTTGTCTCCTCAGCATGATCTGGTTCGGTTCTCGACCAATACGTGCTGCTACCATGATTTTGAATTGTCCCACAGTGTCTGAAGGGAGGCATGGCACAGCGGATTTGCTGCCAAGACGGTCATTGACGTTGACAATGATCATTTCCTCCCCAGCTCTGGCGGCAGGAGCGGCAGCAGCAGCGGGCTTGGTCTTCTCCCTCTTTGAATGGCCTCTGTCCTTGGTATCTCGGTCGTCTCGTCTCGGAGATCGAAGCCTGTCTGGGCCTCTGCGATGATCATCCCCATCGCGTCCACGATCTCTGTCTCTGTTCCCGTCTCTGTATCGGTCTCGGTCACGGCCCTCATCGCGATCTCTTCTGTGGTAGCTGTCCCGTCCCCTGTCCCGGTCTCGCGAACGATCACGGAAATCTCTTCGCCGTCCAGGATCTTCTCGATCATCATCTCTGCGCCTGTTATCTTTCCACCGAAATCCGCCCCGACTAGGACGCGGTCGGCGTGCTGGAGATCGCGAGCGCGACCTTCTTGACGGTTCGTCAGCCATTGTATTCAACACAGAGCTTGATCGAGGTTGCCTACAGAGCTCTAACGATTTGCGATCACGGCTCGTAGCCACTAACTTTATCTCGCAGAAAATTTAGTGGATCTTTGAGGTACAGCTCCAGCCACCCCGCAATCACGTGGTTTCAGCGCACAGATTCTCCCCCAGCAGCCTTGCCTCTGGTCTGCCCAAATCTTAAAGCAGCGTGCTTGAGCAATCTTAAAAAGCAACGAAAAGAAGTCATCGCCAAAGAGAAAAGGAGACGGCCACTGCCCTCATGGCCACTCGCCGTGGCAATGTCACAGCATCTTTTCTCTCGAGTGAGGAAATTTTTACCACACTGCAACGAAACATGGTGCTAATTGTTTGAGCAAGTTGCATGTTCGTTGGCAACTGGCTTATCCACCGCTCTTGGGCTGCGAAAGCATTCCATGTTGAAACTTCCTTCTGGCCCGTTCAATATGACACAACGAAGTCTTTCACAAGGCGCTACGTTTCTGAATGTATTTTCTGGGACAGCATCTATTTTGATATAGAGATATTTCGTGAGCTTCATGTAGCATCCCTTGCGAGTCATCATAGTGAGACCTGTAGTTTGGTGGGCAGGATGAGGTAAGCATCCGTGTCCACGTGATATGCATCTCGGCGCAGCCCCTCAACGCTCGGATAGTGTCCACACACGAAATTTGAAAATTCCTCGTTGCCGTGCCTTGCATCACCACCACGAGTCCTCAGTGCCCCATTATATACGCACTTTGGCTTGCGACGGCTACGCATAGCCTTTGAAACTCCTCTCTCTGCCCAAGTCAACCCACAGAGGAGGTTGCCCAGCATGGTGCGTCAGCGAAGTAATCAGAGATGTGTTTGATCATGTCTTTGCTGTTACCCCTCCCTCTGAATGTCATGGTCGCGACTGGTGTTGAAAGTTGCAAATTGCTAACTATCTTGGCCAACAACAGCCGCCCCCGCCGCACCAAAAACCCGAGAATGTGCTCAAGCGCGCTCATGAGCTCATTGGCGTCAACCAGGCCTCCGCGGCCCTGAATTTGTTGCACGAACACGTCACCAGCAAGCGCTCCCGAAATGTTCCCATCGTGTCGCTGGAGCCCGTGATGCTCCTGCTGGTGGAGTTGTCCGTAGAGCAGAAGAAGGGCAAGTTGGCCAAGGACGCCCTTTACCAGTACAAGAATATCTCTCAGAACACCAATATTGGCACCATCGAGGTTAGTGACAAGCCGTGGATTTTAAAGGGGAAAGGGGATAGTCAAGGGAATAATCGCAAGCTAACACCCGACAACAGCTAGTTCTGAAGAAGTTTATCGAGTTGGCCGTCGAGAAAGTCACGGCTGCTCAACAGAAAGCCGACGAAGTCCAATCCAGCATCGAAGCTACCGCCACATCCAACATCGATGATCTGGAAGCTACCGAGACTCCCGAGTCAATTCTCCTCGCAACCGTGTCCGGTGAACAGTCCCGCGATCGTACCGACCGTGCCATTGTTACTCCTTGGCTCAAGTTTCTCTGGGAGGCGTACCGTACTGTCCTCGATATCTTGCGCAACAATGCTCGTCTCGAGATCCTCTATCAGAGCACCGCTATGCAGGCTTTCGACTTCTGCCTCAAGTACACCCGAAAGACCGAGTTCCGACGTCTCTGCGAGTTGCTCCGCAACCATGTCCAGACCGCTGCCAAGTACTCTTCGCAGATGCATGCTATTAACTTGAGCGACCCTGATACATTGCAGCGCCACCTGGAGACCCGTTTCCAGCAGCTGAACGTGGCTGTTGAGCTCGAGTTGTGGCAGGAGGCTTTCCGAAGTGTTGAAGATATTCACACACTGCTCAGCTTGTCCAAGCGCCCCCCAAAGAATGTCATGATGGCCAACTACTACGAAAAGTTGACCAGAATCTTCCTCGTTGGCGAGAACTACTTGTTTCATGCCGCCGCTTGGTCCAGATACTACTCTTTGCTTCGACAGTCGTCTGTTTTGATTGCTAGCGGACAGGGCAAGAAGGCTGACAACCCTCCCGCCTCTGATGCTGATCTGCAGAAGGCTGCTTCGTTTGTTCTTCTGTCCGCTCTCGCAATTCCCGTCATCAGCACCTCCCGATCCCGTGGTGCCATGGTTGACTTTGACGAAGCCCGAAAGAACAAGAACTCTCGCCTCACACACCTGCTTGGCATGACCCAGGCTCCCACCCGTAACAGACTTTTCCGCGATGCTCTGTCCAAGTCTCTCCTGCAGCGTGCTCGCCCGGAGATTCGAGAACTCTACAACATCCTCGAAGTTGATTTCCACCCTCTCTCCATTTGCCAGAAGATCTCTCCCATCCTGACCAAGATTGGCGAAGATGCTGAAATGGAACGGTACATCCTTCCCCTCCAGCAGGTCATTTTGACCCGCCTGTTCCAGCAGCTGTCCCAGGTCTATGAGACAGTTGATGTGTCCTTTGTCGAAAGTCTCGCTCAATTCCCTGAGCCTTACCAAGTCACCCGTGGCACCATTGAGAAGTTTATCATGAACGGCAACAAGAAGGGTGACCTCGCAATCCGCATGGATCATGCTACGGGTGTCCTCAGTTTCGACAGCGATGTCTTTTCCTCAGCCAAGGCTGGGTCCGCTGCCGGATCTGCCGAATCTGAGACTGGTACTGTCCAGCGACTTCAGAGCACCCCCTCTGAGATTGTTCGCTCTCAGCTCACCCGCCTCGCTCGCTCTCTGTACACAACGTGCCATTACGTTGATCCCAGCTATAACAAACAGCGCCAAGATGCCAGGCAAGCTGTTCTGCAACGTGCCAAGGCCGGCGCCGAACAAGAGCGCCTCGACATTCTTGCCCGCAAGGAAACTATCCAGAAGCGGAAGGAGGAAGCCTCGGAGGCCCAGGCTCGTCGGGAGAAGGAGAACGCGCGCCAGAAGCGCCTCCGCGAGCAAGCACTCCAGGAGGCTGAAGACAAGAGACTCGCTGCTGAGCAAAAGGAACGCGAGGCTAAGCGAATGCAAGCCGAGCGTGACCGAGTTCGCAAAGAGGAACTCAAGAAACAGATTGCCGAACTTGAGCTGGGTAACAAAAAGCAGGCTCTGGATATCGACCTCGACGACTTGGACAACCTTGATACTAACCGTCTGCGTGCCATGAAGCTGGCTCAGCTGGAGCGTGAGAAGAACGATGTCAATGAGAAGGTTAGAATCACTGGCAAGCGATTCGATCACCTGGAGCGTGCCTTCCGTAAGGAGGAAGTCAAGAAGCTCAATGAAGACTACGCCAAGCAGATTGAGCAGGACCGTGCCATCTACGAGAAGGTCAAGGCTAAGACCCTTAAGGAAGCTGAGGAGAAGCACAAGGAGAGCGTCGAGCTCAAGCACCGTCTTACTCGTCTTGTTTCAGTCTACGAGGAGTTCAGAAGCTCTTTGCACGAGAGACGTCGCGATGAGTTTGAGAAGCGTCGCAGGGACGCCGAGCGTGAACTGGAGAAGCAGATCGCTGCTCGCAAGAAGGAGTTCCGCGACCGCAAGCTGCGGGAGAAGAGGGAACGAGAAGAGAGGGAGCGCGAACTCCGGGAAGCCGAGGAGCGTGCTGCCCGTGAAAAGGAGGAGCAGCGCCAGCGCGATGAGGCCAGAAAGGCTGAACTGGCTAAGCTCAAGGAGCAGCGAGACAAAGAGCGTCAAGAAATGCTGGAGAAGGCTGCGCTCCAACAACGACGCGAAGAAGAGGCCCTTGCTCGCCGCAAGGCAGAAAAGGAGAGAGGCCTACTGCCTCTGCGAACGGAGACCCCCGAGGGTCGAAAACCTCCAGTCATCGGAAGTGGCAGTTGGCGAGAGCGCGAGGCTTCCAAGAACGCCGAAGCTGCTGCCGCGCCTGCTCGCTCCGGCCCACCCATGGAGCGAACCGACTCCAACGACCGACCTGCTGGTTCTGGTCCTCCCCGTCTGGCTCTCGCCGGCTCTGGCAACAAGCCTAGCTGGCGTGAGCGCGAGGCCGCCAAGGCCGCAGGCGGTGCCCCCATGGACCGTGGTGGTTCGAACCGTGGCGAGAACGGCCGAACTGCTTCACCGGCTCCTGAGAAGGAATCCTTGCCCTCACGCACTGCTGGCAAGTGGGTTCCTCCTCACCTGAGAAACAAGTCTTAAGCGTTTTGCTATAAAGAGCAGTGAAAAGTTGGGAGTGCCAGGTATGGTATGAGGTACTCTTTAAAAAAGGCATGTTGGATGCATTTTGGTCATGGGTACGGACTTGTCGTTGTTGAGGAGGTGGAGGATGGTTGGAGAATAAAGGGCCATGGGAGTGCCCTCCCATCATGCCGGGCAGTCGCAGAAGTAGTATCACGAGTTCGTATTTGCATAGGCGTTGTTTTCTTTTCATCAACAGATACGAGAAGAGTGTAGCGGAGGTAATGTACTCCATAGTCCAGTATAATCTCCGTTCTCTCTTGAGGATACAAGGAATCATTCAGAATGCAGTACACTCGATACAATGTGTCTGGCGTGAATGCGATGATTTGTTCACTTAGAGCGTTGCAATTTTTGGACAACGCGACGTTGTAAGTCACCATGAAATACAATTCATAGAAAGTATGCACTTATTTCAACGACAATAAACCCGACATGTAATGATAGATGTACTCATACAGCTCATAAGAACATATGCTGGTTGAGTATTCCTTCCTTCGATGCGTGCCGGTTATATGTGAGCATTTGACAAAGGTTGCTAACGAGAACAAATGAAGTGCTATCCACCAAGTACGCACCAGTACATTCTTGAGCCACCCGTTGCAGTATATCCAGCAGCAACAAGTCTTCGCTGTCCCCGTCCTTATTCGAGTATACATCTGGCTGGAATCTCGAGGTTGGAATCGCAAGATTGTTTTATGTCCAGACAATATTTCTGTATGGTTAGATAGCGCTCTCAAGGAAGAAAAATGATACAACAAGATCGATCACAAAGTATCCTCACAGATCAGCCCTTGATGACATTAAAGCTAGTTTGCGTCGAAGACTCTGTATCTCATCTTGTAACCAGGAATGGGTATGCAATCAGGACTTTAGTTGTGGATGACTCCCCGGCTTGGTCAGCCGGTTTGAACAACATACAGAACCGTAAAGTCAACTTGAAGCCTATCGGATTCCCGCGGGGTCGTCCATCCTGCGTGATATAGGGTCAAACTACGTATGTTGTGTGAAGTAAACCTAAAGCATACTCTTGTAGCATCGACATAACTCAATTTTGCGCCAATGAAGGCCGGGATGCACGGTTCTGTCACCGCAGACAAACTCCAGCTTTTGCTATATTCACCGTTCAATTATTGATATGAACAGGGAAGTAAAGTTGGGGGAGTCATCGGTGAGGAACGCCACCTCCACCCTTTGTTCACTTCGTCAATCTAATAAAGTTGCGGGACGGAAGTCCGCGTCATATACCTTGTATTACACGGCCTCTTAACCACATACATGGTCAACGAAAGAGTGGCAGCGCAAATGATAAACTATCTGCTCAAGTGGCTTCCATGTTAATGCCTCATCTGACGCAAGCACATGTCTGTATGCTGGATAAAAAAACCAGCTTAGCCCTATTAGCACATAAGGGATGTGCAGGAAGTCTGGAAAAGGCACCACTTCGGACTGCGCTCACTACATCAAGCATGAATCCTAGATAGAGCGGATTAAAAAAACATGCATTCTACCTTTCATAACATCCTCACCGGCACGGAAAGCCCTTTCCTCCCCACCAGTTATTGAAACAGGCGAGCCCGGTCGAGTCTTGCCCTAGTGTAGCCCCCGATGCAACTCTATGCACGTCAGTGGGAAAGCACAGACTGGAGAATGTAGAAACTTGCGAGAAAAAAAGAGAATAGTAGGAAAGGTGCCCCATCTATTGCTTTGCCCGCCCTCAACTCGAGAATACCGAGCTGAAAGCCGGCGAGCAGTGGCTGCGGGTGGATTGCGGCCTTTCAAGACGGGCCGACATATCTTCGCTGAACGCTTCAGTAAATGAAGGCTGGGGCATGGGTATACATGCAGTACTCCTGCAGAGTGTAGCGTCGTTGACCCAAATGTCAGTGCGCGGGTTGTATCTACTATGTATTATGGTATGGGGCATTCTATTATTGACAGATCTCCCGCTCGACAGAAAGTTGCCGTTACATTCACTTTCGGGGTGAGAGCAAGACACATCTGTCTAGGTTACATTATAGCTCAGAAGATGCAGAAGCAGGGGCGTCAGAGCAATTGCAACTGCCTGTGCAACCCGACAAAAACGGAGACTACGTATAAAAAGGAATATGGCGCGAGCCGGATACTCTTTGATGCTATACTAAGATTCTCACAATCATCTTGCGTTCTAGTGAACTCTGGAGAGGTGGTGGAAAGGAGACAATAGGGGTAATTGAAGGCATAAAAGCGACTGGATTCGAGAACAGCGAGGAACTGTTGCATTGCAGAACGATCAATACACACTCATAGCAACTTAGTACCAGCTCAGCGAGCCAAGTTGCCCAGGAAGCTGCAGAAAGCCCCCTACCGCATTGCACCCGCATTCGGAGATATCAAGTGGAGGCAACTAACTGCGAGAAACGCGTTCCGCAAGCCCTTGAGGAAGCAAACAATGTGCGTGTGTGATGGAAGGCCTTCATTCTCCGCGGGTGCTGAACCCATGCGTCTTCAGGCAGAGTGTTCAGGACGCAGCAAGGCACGACTCGAGTCGTTGAAATGAACAAGAGTGAATGCAGCACACGGGATACAATCCCGAGCCATGTGTTGTGCATGAGAGCTGAGAAGCATCACAGGGACATGCTGCTTTACCTGCATATTGCTGACAGGCACAATTTAAAAATATTGAAGTTCCAGTCCGCGCCGGTCTACCGAATACGAGAGATCGTAAGATCAAATAGTTGAATGCA
>AFRD01000572.1:0-17678 GCA_000222875.2 Periglandula ipomoeae IasaF13
TTCTGGTAACACTATCAAGACAAAATTCTCGCGAAATTTACCGTCAATGAGTAACGATGTTCAACACATCATTTTTCGTTCCGTCACTTATAAGAAAACAGGAGTGCATAAGCAATGCACCCGGTGCATAAGTGTGCGTCTGCATGCACGCCTCTTCGCCCGTCCAGCTAGCCACGTCTTCTATTATCGCTGCAATTCTGCCTTTCTCGAGCCCCCTCCTGGGCGTTTGCAACCTCGTTCATCTCGTTCGGCATCTGCAAGTATTTTGTGCAAGCCATGTGGCTCTGCACTGTGTATACCTCCTTACATCAACAAGGCTAACAAGAGGGAGCCTCTCATTGCGAGTCTTCCTACAGCCCCAATCCCTGCTGTGACGCTGTTTGGGGTTGATTTATCGAAAAGGCTCATTCCGAGGCATCCAATAAGCCCAGCAGGTCTAGTCTAGTCAAGCGTCCAGTATCTGTCGGGCTTGCAGTGCCGAGTAATGTTCATGGTACAGATGTTCTCTGGTCGGGCAACTGGCTCTGTAGGATGATGATACACGAAGTTGCCAGGTCCTGTGCTCTTCGAGCAAAGCCTAATCGGCTGGCCACGAGAGGACAACAAACAGCGTTGCATCTGATGCAACACAGCAACTCGGCCAGCAGCGATCAATACAACATTGAATGCCATCCTAGGGCGTCGAGCTACTACGACCACTGACTCTCCATTCCTATCCAGGCAAGCAAGGGACAAGAGGCTCCATCAGTTCAGGTCTTCCTTCGCTGACATCTCATCTCTCCCTATCGCATGCCCACATCCAGCTGCAGCGATCCTCTACGCGCCGAAATGATGACATGGCTTAATCACCTGTTCCCCACAGAGTTTGCCGAGCGTGAACCAGCCTCATACAAGACAGTTACGACCTCGCCTGCGGTTGGGACATCGGCATGCTGCATGATGCTGCTGATCAGAGTTATGCGTGTCTGAGATTGCTACAGCACTGCCGAGGACAGCGCATCTGCGGCCACCATCAACCGCCGCACAGTTGGGGCTACTCAGTCACGACATTACCAGTCTCGTCGTAAACAAGGGTTTTTTGGGTAGAGAAAAGAGACGACGACTCTGCATGTATGTGTCCAGCTTACTTGCATCTCGGGCGCTAACGAAGCACCATGTCTATTTACACGCATGTTCATTCTTGGTCCTCGCCTTCCATCATAATAATGCCTGGGGGAAATTCCCTGATTCCTCGTTCATGCAGGAGATTTCTTGACAAAAGAAGAAGAATCCAAATATCCATGTCCACAAGTACACACATGCTTGATAGTATTATCAACTTTCCATAAATCCACCAGGTCCATCTCTATCTAATCTTGATTTCAATTCACACATCACTCGTATCCCAGACATCAATAACCCTCACGCTTATGCACGAACCAAATTGGCAATCCGAGTCCCTACAACATCTTAATGTAGTCTCCTGAGGAGCGGATCCGTTCTGTATCACAGCGTTAGTATGCAGGTCTCTTCTCTGCATTCTGCATGAGGCTGAGACCACATCCGATGTGGGGGAAACAGTCGTACTCTCAGTCAGTGACTTGGTTATTCACGCAACTTCACTGGCTTCAGCCCTCAGTACATGTTTTTCTTCCGATACCCATAGACAGAGTCTCCATGTCTGATCGATCACTAGGTATTGCTGTTCAAACGAAAAAGGAACAAGTCCCACGCAACAATTGGTCCTTGAATGGCATATTTCGAAATCTCACTGACTCGATGTGAGTGATTACGCGTGGGAGACTCACGGTTAGGGCAAAGATGTTGTGATATAAGTTGTGTGTAGTCGGAGAACCATAACAGATCATAATAAGTGCGTTCGAAGTGAAATCACAACGAGAGGCAAGTTCTCTCACAAGTACAATATTACACATCTCAAGGGCAGGTACCCAAATCACAATAGTTTCAACTCCTACGAAAAAAAGAACTAACTGCACGCCTGACCTCCCTGGAACTCCAAGGCTTCACAATAGTCCTCCGTATGTAACGTTCGTTAAGGCCCGAGACGTATTCCCTTCCGACGTCCATTCGAATCCCGTAGTCCACGATATCCCATCAGTGCAAATATCACTTTTTTTCTAGAAACAATATCCATTTGATCGTCAGGAATGGCAAACCAACCCATATCAAGTCGTATGATACCGATACACCGCAATATAGTCCAGTGGGCAATATACGTCAATGATAGAAGAAATGATGAATGAATGCCACGACAAGGGAAATGCACCATGATGAAACGTCCTTTCAGCATGCTTTGCAAGGCAATTTAGCAGCAGCAATAACAAGTCGCCAAAAGCCTATCAGATCAGAAGGTGCCAAAGATGCCCGGCAATATTACTGGATCGCAATTTGCCATATTGAGGGTACTGAGGGCACCTGCCGCCAAATATCGGGAAGGATAAGGATGAATAAACATCGCAGGAAGAGTATTCGAACGAGTAGACAGTGCATACGTAGCACTACCAAAAGGTCAAGTCCTTTCAATCGCAATATATAAACACGGTTCAGGCCGTACGTCAAGAGCATCAAGAGCACATTCGGCAGCACCATCCACGGTGGTAGGAATACTGAAAGCAAATGCTTTGACACGACAGTGTGTTTAGTCGAGTGCCTCTTTGTTTCGTCTTTCTTTGTTTCGTTGGGTATATGCATGGCGGTAAATTTTGTCCGCGGCAGTGGGCCATGGCTAAGGAAAACCAGATTTGAACAGAAGTCAAAATACCAACGGTCGAGGCTTCGGTCCACCAGGGTATGCGTTGTCAGTAATGAAGAAAGCATAGCCAATTCATCAGGGATATGTGTGTACGTTCATCAAGGGCAAAACGACATCATCAACCACGACAGTGTCACTCCGCTTGACGCCTCCGGGTTATAAATAAAAACGTAACAGGTCAATGTCAGATGCAACAAGTTGTACATGCGTGGACACCATCATAGTTCACGCGTCATGTGCGTTTCCAAGTCATGGAGGTGTATCAGTCAAGTCAAGGCATCTCGGATGGTTCTCATGCTGTGTTGTCGCACAGCGCAAGCTCGATCAAGGTCACCTAGTCAAGATGTGCAAAGAAATGCCGTCATAACTGGAGGGGTATCATCACTTAGGAGCCAGGAGCAGGGGCGCCTGCTGGTGGCCCGTCACCGGTGTTTTGCTGTTGCTGTTGGTACATCAAGGACTGGTACCATAGTGCGACATAATTCTGGTATCCGCCATCTGTATTGCCAAGTCAGCCGTGGTTCGTATCGTAGGCTATTGCAGATAATAGTACTTACATTGTGCATACGGGTCAGCTCCGTCTCCGGCTGGAGCTCGGGGTTGGTTAGTAGACGCATCAGGGCCTTGCGAATACGACGGCCGGTCGAGATCCTGATGACGCTCGCGGCCTCGAGGAGGTCCACTACGGTCGCCGCTTTTCTGTCGCTGCCGAGGTTTGTTAGTAAAAGCTCGAAGAACTCTAGTAGTGAGTGTGATCGACTGTCAAGGAATTAATGACTTACTACAGCATCAACTTTCTCTTCGATTGCCACCTTGGCACGTGCGATGCTGTCTCGCGAACCGAATAGGGCAATTTCTCGCTGGGTCTCGCCAGGTCCAGAGGACTGAGCCACGTTGATCTTGCAGCCTGTGGTATTCTGCATCTCACGGATCGTCTCACCACCTTTACCAATGATCATACCCACCGCATCTGATGGTACGTAAATCGAATCATTGACCTTATCCGGTCCCCCGGAGCTTCCTCCCATATCTCTTGGAGGAGGTTCCGAGCGAGAGGAGACAGGAGCGCTCTTCTTGGCAGCAGGACCATCACCCCGCGTGTCACTGTCGACGATTTCCATGATAAGATCTTTGGCGCGAGCCGCGGATTCGACGGTGCCAATGAGGTTGACGGGGCGCAGGCCATTGACACTTTTGGATTCTCCCACGATATTGATATGACAGCCAGATCGTTCTTGGAGATCGCGAATAGTCTCGCCTCCACGACCAATAATTAAACCCACCGTGCGATCAGGAACCATGATTTGCATATGGTCCTCGCCGTCACACAAAGGAGCCGCTCCACTCTTATCGGCGTCTTGACCCTTATCCTGGGGGCGGTTCAGCGCTCCCATTCCGCTATCTTCAATAATCCGGTTGATAGCAGCCTTCACATCAGCCCGGCGTGGACGGGGCCCGGTGATCCTACATTGACGAAACGGGCCACCATCAGTGGCAGCGAGAAACTGGACACGGCAGTTTGTCTCAGCTTCAATGCGACGCAAGTTCTCGCCTAGTCGACCGATGATAAGTCCAACTAAGCTGGATTCAATTTGGATGGTTTCTGAGTTGTCGTCTGAACCACCACGAAGGGGCGACCTATCACCGCCGCCGCGAGGTGAAAATCGACCTCGAGAGGGTGGTGAGTAGGACCGATCGCGGCCGAAATCCCGTCCGTGACCGCCTCGACGGTCGTCTCTGTAGTCACCACGTGGTGAGCGAGAACGCGATCGACGATAATTACGATCACTGTTTCGCGAGTCGGAGCCGTATACAAGGGGACGATCGTACGAGGTTGCGCCTTTCTCGGCGGCATATGCTCGCGCCTTGGAAACAATGTCGTCGAAGTTCATGGTGCCGGAGTTGACTGGTCGGATAGCGCTTAAGTCAACGTTCCCGGTGGCAGCGGGGGCTGGGAGATGGCCAGGCGCGGCATATCCAGGAGCTCCTCCTGGAGGGCCTGGGTAGGAAGAGTGCGGCTGAGTAGATGATGAAGGGGGAGGATACGTCTGTCCAGGAGGTCCAGGAGGTGTCTGAGAAGGGGTACCAGCTGGTGGACGTTGAGCAGCTGCGTCCATGGTTAGTCGACGGCGCCATGGCAAGCCACGGGAGTATTTGACAAGGAAACTTACCGAGTGCAGCCAGAATACTCTGGATATCGGGATGCGACTCTGCCATGGCGATTGGTATGACGGCAATGAGGCTGATGGAGGCGATGCAGGATCTGACGAACAGCCCTATGTGGTCGCGACCAGTAAGGTCCGGCTGGCGCGTTGGAACGAATGCTCAAAGCCTATGCTGACAGCCGGCTTTCAGGTAGACCTCGCTCTTATTGAAGCCAGAAGTGGCCGCTGATGACTCTGATTCACAATGTGAGAGTTATGGTCGCCGTGCGATGTTGATTCGAAAAGATGATTCGCATCTCATGACCAGGCCAGAGTAGGCCATTGAGAGGTGCAGTGATTTTTTCCCGGTTAGGTGCTTCCTTGTTCGGCCGGAAGAACATGTGGCCGTTGAAAAAGGCGCTGGCTGGCGACCAGGTACGACAGTGGACTGACCCAGTGGCTCTCACAGCAGAGAGACCCACGCGGGTGGCAGCCGCAATACCCTGCTTGCATCGATGCATTAACTGCTCCAGTTTATTGAGCCTCTTTGGACTGTCGGAATTTGCGGCATCAATGGTGTTGTTCGGGTGGTTTGCCCTCTTGCCGAACTATCCAGCCAACGACTCATTGAATCGGCCAGAGGGCTTGCAAGTTCTTGCGATGTACAAGAGTGAACGCTCATGGGAAGTCGCGATGTCTTTACAAGATGAATGAGTGCCTTGCCTGTTTCGCCTATTCCGTTTTCAGAGGGAGCAATCATCTTCAAGACTTGGTCGCAATCAAGGCACGCGCCACTTTTGGAAGGTGAACGTGTTCTGCAGACGGCTCATTTGTGCAATACAGCCATGTCCATGTGTCTCCCCTCGTACAAAGAATCAGTCAAAATATGTTCTCGGTCTTTCAACCGGTGCGCGGCCACGCCACTCGCAACTCTAGAACATGCTCTCACATGATGCTCATCAACCATCGCTGCCGCAGGCTCCCGGCCTTGAACACGAACAATTCTTCGCCATGAGTCTTTGTTATTGCTGAAGCTAAGTGTCAAGGAATCTTGTAACCACATGTGTCATCGAAGCTGATGGAGTGGGCCAAAAGAATGATTGGGGTCGTGCTTCGAAGAACAGTCTAAATTTGGAAGGAAACAAGGACATGCTTCTCGTATGTTGACAGACATAGGTGGAAATGGTTACCAAGATGCTGTCGTATAGAGCGATGGATCCTTCCGGTTGTCGAGGCAGGCAGGGACCAACAGGGAGCTAGTAGGAGGTGCAGCCCTGGCCACGTCGATCGAATGGCGCCAGGAGTGGCTGAGCCGTCATTAGCAGATGTTTAATGTGGGTGAAAGGCAGCACCAACATCTGCCAACAGTTCGTCCAAGACACGTGGGGGCGACGAGAATGTTGGCGGCGTAGAAGAATAGACTTTCACACGCCGACCCTGGCTATCTTAAGCCGAGGGAAAATACATGCCCTCCTGACTTTGAGATGAATAAAGGAGACACCGAGGAGGGGGGGGAGCTGTAGGTGGAATCTAACTGACAAAGATACTGGTACAATACAATGATCACAATTGGTTACAGCCCAACCAGATGAATTGGTGAAGGAGGGGCGAGACATGGCATGCGGTGCCGTGTTAATGACGCGGCCCAGCCAATAAATCACAAGGTACGTACATCACCAGTTGATCCGGCTCTCTGGTCCTTCTGGACAGAGACAAAAAAAGAGGCGCAAGGCCAGCTTTGTTTAAAGAGTGAGGAGCTCCCGGTGGCCGAGTGATCCGACTCGTGGCCATGGACTCGTATTTCCATCATTGTCGACTGCCAATCTTCATTCTTGACTTTAACCTCTTCTGTCACTGTTTTCTATCCTTGACACAATATTAGTATGATATTGTCAACTATCATTCTACGATCTACTGCGCCCATTTTACATCGATTGGCACATCCAATAGCACCTAAAAGAGACGCCATCTAAGCGAAAAGATCAAACCACCCGCAACGACGTCACCCCAGCCAGGTCTTGGCAGCTCGCAACTTACCCATGTGCAGTCGCGTCATGATAGAACACCGATGCAAGCATCGAGTGTATCGCGGGAGTACAAGGTGTTTTCGAGAAAATTGTCCCGGTAAAACAGAAGACGTTTCTTACGACGCAGACGACTGTCCGCAATGCGAAGCCACCAAGGGATTCAGATCCTCGAGGTGGTGCTCCGAGGGATGCTGCACCTGCATGTAAGGTGAAGACTGTATCAGGACGGAGGCGACCGAAAATGGTATGTGCTCGAATGCTGCTTCTTTTTTTTTATTATCTGAATTACTTCTCCTTCGATCATGAACGCATATGTGCAAATCTGACAAGGAGGATCAGAGCAGACTAGGCGCAGACCATAGATTCAGTCTTACGACAATGAATAGAATCGGGCCTCGACGAAACGAACGGGATGGCGAAAATCATGAGACATGGGTGAAATTCAAATTAGGCGGTATCATTGGACAAAGCGATATGTTTTCAAGAGCTGCGGCGCACTTTACGGGGGTCAAATTGTGGTGGAAGGAAGTCGGAATTATATTGTAACTTTATTTGAATACCACAAACAGCGTTGACAATTATTGGAATAAGTCATACGATAACATGTTGCCAGCGTAGTGCAAGTTGTTGCGAACTCAAAGCGAAGCAAATATGCAGCGGGTCAGATGGTGCGAATTCAAGTGTATGATTTCGTCTTGGGATCAAGTTGGCTAGAGCAGAGGAAGGAAATGTGCTAAAGGTAAGAGAAATGAGAGCGCCAAACTGGCCCGACGGGGAACAAAACACTTCCTTTGTCATACTCACCAGGCCAGGGCCACGCAGGGATGCAATCAAAAGTCCGCGCTTGAGTTCCCGAGACTCCGTAGCGAACTTCAAGGTCGACGACGTCTAGAAGAAATGTCGCAGGCAACCGGACTGGCTGGCCATGCTCTAGTGCATCTGCTGCGTATGTCACTGACTGATCAGTTCAGATGCAACGTCTGGCTAAAGGCCAGGAATGACGGAGCCAATGACGGAGCCCAGCCAATCTCTGGCCGCCTGGCCCTTGGGCTGCTAGCGCTGGCCTGGACCCCAGATTGCCCCATGCCACCACCACCCTCCCCATTGACTGAACCCGATCCGCTGGGACTGGGGCTCCAGTCCGTTGGACCAGACCCGACGTTGCTTGCGACGACCACTCCGTCTACATCATCTCACCCGAAGCTCAACTCACAGCTCTACGCGAGACGGATCGGGTGTACCGTTGCGCAATGGCCAAGAAGGCACGCCAAAGAATCAGTTATGGTATGTGATAATGCTTCTCTTGCTCCGCCACTGTCCCTGCAGGCGGCCCGGGTTGCCTTTGCGTGAGAAACCTCCGTCATCGTCATTTCTACGCTTCGGCGGCCTAAAGCTAGCCCCGCACGCGACAATCCTCGACGGTGTTCTTGTTGGCCGTATCCGAGACACCACATGGACAATTGTCTTCACCTGTCCGTAGCCCGCTGAAACTTGGTGCTAACTTCGTTGCTCTATGTATTTGTAGTCCTCGAGAACGCCAAGTCGTCTGCGGGTGGCCATCGACTCGGTGTCAACGGTTTAGCTGTCGATGCGAATAACGGCATTCTGTAAGCCGCTCCCACAGAACTATATATCTATCCATATACCATCCTTGATATAATTACAGTCGGGTATTTGGCGCTCCCCTGTAACCCTTCCACTAATTGCGTACAATCTGCAGCTATACCGGTGGTCGAGATGGCATCGTTTGTGCTTGGGACCTCGACCTCGACCTCAAACGAGCAGCTAGCGTAAGCGGCGACTCTACAACTGCGAAGCAACCACAGACCAAATTTCGTGCCCAAGTCCAACCGCATACCCACTGGATCAATGATATAACTCTGGCGCAAAATAATACGGCCTTGGTTTCGGCGTCGTCAGACCTGACTGTCAAAGTATTGCGCCCTTTCTCGGAAGAAGACAGCACTCGGACCGTCGCAATTGGAGAACATGCAGACTATGTCAAGTGCGTTGCCACTCCGCCTGCTCATGTAAACGCAAACTGGGTCGCTTCCGGTGGTCTGGACCGGAAGATATGCTTGTGGGATCTGAATGGCGCTGGCAAAACTCTTGAAGTCGATGTTAAGGGCGAAGAAATCCTTGAGAAGGGATCGGTGTATGCCCTGGCTGTCACTCGGGACATTGTGGCCAGTGGCGGCCCAGAAAAGACGATCCGCCTCTATGATCCTCGAACAGGTGACAAGATCTCAAAACTGGTCGGACGCTTGGACAATATTCGGTTAATCCTCATTGACGATTCTGGGGATATAATTCTGAGTGCCAGTGCGGATAAGACAATCAAGATGTGGAGTGTCAAGGGTGGTCGATGCATGTACACCTTCACAATGCACGACGAAAGTATTTGGTCACTCTACTCTGACGATCCGAGTCTTGGAATTTTCTACAGCAGTGATCGATCCGGTCTCGTGGCCAAGACGGACGTTCGTGGGAGCATGGACGACCTGGATAACGGGCTAAGCTTAACCGTTGCTCAGGAGCACTGCGGCGTGTCCAAAGTCGTTGCTGCCGGTGGCCATATTTGGACAGCAACTAATCGCTCGTCAATGAATCGATGGGGTGACGTCGACACAAGCTCAGATATCAATCTCCCCGAGAGGTTTCGACACCAAAGAGCCGCCTCCACCGCGTCCAACCGACCCCGCCAGGCTTCGACAGCAGCCGAGAGCTCGAGCACCACAAATCGAAAAGAAATTCCTGCAGAGTCGATTCTCCGTATCTCCAACACTGCGGTTTTCCCATCACGCACTACCTTTGACGCAGAATCGAATACGCTGAATGAAACTTTGACTCGGCGTGGGTCGGAAGTGGTGGTTGAGCATCCCGATCCCGAGGTGAAGCCGATTCATCAAGCTCCGGAGGATACCATTGAGGGGCAATTTGGACTTTTGAAGCACAAAATGCTCAATGATAGGCGGAGAGTGTTGACATTAGACACAGCTGGCGACGTTTTACTCTGGGATCTTCTCGAGGTATGTTGCTCATATTGCTCTCGTTCGTGAGTACAGCATTGACTCAGATCATCTAGTGCAAACCTATTCAAAGCTTCGGAAAGCAGCACCTGGAAGACGTGGAGGCGGTAGTTAACACTCGCGAGGCTGTAGCACCATGGTATTCGGTTGACTTGAGTTCCGGTAATTTGACAGTTGTTCTGGAGCCTTTTAATTGCTTTGACGCAGAGATCTATGCCGATGAGCTGAAATTGGATGAACCTATAGAATTTCGGGAAGATCAAAGAAGTGAGTGTCCGAAGAAGAGCGAAAAGAACTGATTGGACGTGAGAATTATTCGATTTACTAACTCCAATGATAGTTAGCCTTGGGCGATGGATACTGCGGTACTTGTTTGCCAATCTCATCGATGAAGAGATCAAACGAGACGAGACCTACAGACAAAAGTTGAATGAAGAAGTCGCGAAGCGCCAAACTGCTGGTCGAGCCAATGCCCCGACGTCAATTGCCCTTCCTCAGGCAAATCTGGCCGGCTGGGAGAAGACTGACCAAGTGATTACTCCTCGAGCTAACGGCTCACACCTACAGCTAGGCACTCCTGGGCTGGGTATAGGTCTCGCTACTCCAGGACCTAATGCGTCCTCCCTTCCAGGTGTTCCGGAGGAAGCTGTGTCAAGCCCGATGAGCCCTGCCGGAAGGGAGAGCACTGCGGATAAAGACGACTATTTTGCTGGAGGTAATACAGCCGTTTCAGCGACACCTGTTGCCGATTCGTCAGAGGCAAAGACTTTTGGAGAATGGCACCGACAAAGGCAAAGAGAAGGAAAAGGACAAAGATAAGGCCAGCGACACAGCCAAATGACCAGGCAGCACATTCGGCAAGAAGTTCCGCATGTCCTTTAGCAGCAAAAAGCTGGGACGGTCGATGTCACAACACAAGAAAAGCCCGTCGTAGTTGATGAAAAGGCCGAAGAATCAGAAACATCGTCGACCAATGAGAAATAAGTGGACGACAGCTTCTTTGGCGTGATCCAGAAGATTCGCAACAGCTACGACAAGCAATTCAGCGAGACCCCCGACAAGCTGATAGAGACTCGTGTGACGCCGAGTCTGCCGAACGAGACGCCTGTGTTGAAGCTGCCACCCGGCACCAAGATCATCATCCAAGAAGAGACCTCCGGTGGTAGTGCCAACGTATATCAAGGAACGGTCGAGAATATCGGTAATGATGCCGACATTATTGAGCAAAAGGCGCCCATGTGGCTAGGAGATGTGCTACTTCAGAACCTCATTCCCTTCAAGGACCCCGTCAAGATATCCTTTGTTCTGCATCCAATGGGAGACTTGCCCATGTTGTCACCGGCGGACGGAAACAACCGGCTCAATGCCAATCGCATGCTGCGTGTGAAGAAGATCTTGGCATACGTAGCAGAGAGAATAGAAGAGGTGCCAGAGGAACCAAGCCCGGAAGAACTGGCCCCAGAAGAGTATCTCGAGCTCTACTGCAATGACCAGGTATGTTTATTTGTTTCCCCCTCTGGATCATGTTGGAGACTAACAGTTTTAACAGCTCCTCGATCCATTGATGAGTCTTGCAACAATCCGCACCCATGTGTGGAAGAGCGGTAACGACGTCGTCTTGTATTACAAAGCCAATGGACGCAAGGAGATTAAACCACCAAAGCCTGCTGCATCCATGATTCCAGCCGATACGCCTGGTGTTCCGGGTCCTGTCGGCGCTCCGACGGCGTCTGAGCCGCCTGAGACTACATCTGCCGCGTAGGCTTAGTACTTGACATGACTGTCGAGCCGTCTTTGCCAGCCTTCCGACATGTAGTCACATACAATGAGTCTTTGTCATGTCTCTCATGAGTGAGTAAAATCGCACTCAATTCTTCTGGGTGGTTCTCTTTCTTCCATTACATCCCTACCTGTTGGCGCCAGTTTATCAAATCATGTGTAAGCGGCAATGGCAATACCCTTCAGCGCTATACCGTACTTTTATTTCCTCATCGTCAATCTTTACCAGGGCGACGCTTTTTTCACATCTCATAGCTTGGCCATCCATCTCAAAGCTCCGATGGGAGCTTTACTGGTAGTAGTACAAGAGATTATATTTGTGGCATCGTTGCTTTCTTCTCAATCCATAAAACGTGCTCGCTTGTGCTGTTGAAAACTTTCCATCCCATCCCATGAAGCGTATCGTACAGTTCCATCCCATTCCTGCAGGCATCAACACTCGGTCTCACGACGCGTGTACCACCCTAACAAACCTATGAAATGCTCCCCATGGCATTTACCGCCCACTGATAACTCCCCAGGAAGATAGCGCCGCCTATCGAAATCCACGTCACTCTCGGCGCAACGCCCGCGAAGAACGGCCTCCACCCTTCCTCCCTCGCCATCTTCGAAAACACCTCGGCCACAGAAGCGCGTTCCTGCGACAACATGACCCTCGTCTTCAGCACATCTAAAGGCGTCGTCGCCGCCGCGGACACACCACCTGCTATGCTGCCGTACAAAGCGCTCTCCGCACCAGATACATCGCTCTTCTCAACGCCGCCATTCTTCCTCCGTCGCTGCCGTCCCCATCCCTTCATGGCCTCCCACAGCGGGAACTGAATCACCGTAAACGGCACCTCTCTGAAAACTGTGATGCCCCATCCACGATATAATTCCCTCCACACCGTGGTGATCCCATTGCCAGACTTGTACTGTGCCAAAATCGCTCGTAGTGCTGCCCCTGATTTGCCTCCGTGTAACCCCGCCTGCGCTCTCTGTTTGACGACCTCTGTGGGAACGCGAATCGCACAGGCTGCTATCTCGCCCAAGCTCGCCGCGACCATGTGCGTTACGGGCTCTGGTAATCGTATCGTGCTCGAGGCCAGGATGTTCTTGGAGCCTTCGTATGTGCAGAAGAAGAAGGCCGCGCCCGGCGCGGAGCCTACCACCGCGGAGCCGATGCCCCTGTATATTCCCGAAAAGCCGCCAGAGGGGAAAAAACCGGCCGAGGACTGAAGTCGTGTCGAGAGGGTGTCGAGAGGGAAGAGGGAGAGGTCGACTGTTGTACCGGCGAGAGCACCCGCCAGGAGGGCCGTCTGGAATGGCGGAGAGGACATTGTAGAGAAAGGGCCGAGGCCAATTCTCGATTGTGGAGTTAAATTGATGAGAAAAGAGGGAGACTTTGCAGGTTTGTGGGCGTCAATTCATGGTTGGTGTTGGTGTAATAATAGGTGAGTGCGAGATATTAGAGCTTGGAAGTTTAGATGCGCTTTCTTATCGATTAGCGGGTGACGCCCCTCTCCGAGACTCGGAGCCGAGTGCTTTCACCGCGTGTAGCCGCCATGCATCTGATGACTTACACGCCCGTCCTCCGTAGCCGACTTAGGAACTTTGCATCTTTCAATTCATATAAGCTGATGCCGAAGAGAGATGCGTACATGGGCGCGAGGTAGTGCGGCCCGCAGGGGCGCGCATCACCGCTTGCGCGACGCTTGTCGATGAAATTGTCCAATATGGCCTGAACTGCCTCCTCGAAGGTCTGACTCTTCTGGGGCGAGACACAATCTGAGGATTGAAGGTGGTCATTATCCTCCTGGTGCAGTTCTCCATCTTTTGTGGAAGATGGATTGTCTCTGCTAAGACCGACGTCTATTATCGCAGCCTTGACGATGGCAGCTTGGTTTTCGTCAAAGTATGGAGTGCTGATGTAGTGTTCGTTCGTGGTGGAGTTGATACGCTTCTCTGCGTTGGGGTCTTTTGTGATATTGAGGAAGTCGTGCAGTAGGACGCGAATCTTGTATCCGAGGACGGGATCCGCTGCAACGGCGGATGTGGTTGTAATGGGCTTAGAAGGAGATGGTGTGCTGGTCGATGAAGGTGCTTGGCCTGGTGTCTTGCTGGCACTCTTGTCCTTCTTACCCATCTTGCCAAGTATGAGAATACCAGGAGATATTATAAGTTAAGTGTCGATAAAATTATGCAGAGCTGCGAAGCAGAACGATGCCAGAATGAAAAATCAGAAATCAGGGTCAGCTTTTAGATAGGTCCTGAACGTGAGGAGTCTTCTATGTTCGATGTAAGTCAAATTAGCATGATGTATCTTAGGTTTCAGCATGCGTCGAATGGAAAAGGATCCTATCTGTGATGAAAGTCTATCCGATACTAATGCAGGTGCATAGTATATATGTTGTCTGCAGGACCAAGTACAGACTGTTCCAGCAAACCACGCCATGCCTACGCTCCTACTGAACTTGTGCAAATACTTTTCCGAAGGTAGTAAATAATTTCCATGGCTCAAGTTACAAACAAGAAGTAACTACTAGTAGAGATACATCATTGACTGTGAATGTCTGTGCGATTTGTCACTGCTTTGTCAGAGTACAAGAGTAGTCAACGGTCATCAAGCAGCCAAGGGGTGAAATCACAAAATACAAGCACTCGTGTATACTTGTATGTATAAGAATATCAGCTTGACGACATTTTTATGTTTCTTACTGTCATGTGTGTCTTGTCACCAAAACAAACGGAGAAATGAACATATTGTGCAGGCCTGAGACTTTCATTACCGCCGGCGCATTTTCAACATCCACACAATATTATGCACCACTACCCAGCCCCTTTGCCAAAGCAACCAACTTCTCAGCCATGAGCTCAACGTCGCCCGGGAATCTCGCACTAATATAATTGTAGTTTTCATCCTCGACGATAAATCTAGATAGTCAGCTTCGTATTCACAGGATTTCATTCTGTCGATCCAACCAAGGTCCTTCGAGTGCAATAGATAGCACTTACGGTGCTGGCCCAAGACTGCTCTTGAACTGTGTACTCGGATCGTTCAATGCCTTTCGGACCTTTGCTCAGTCAGCACACTCAATCTCACTCATAAACATGGAACCTCATCTCCTTTTCAACTCCATTCATCAAGCAAAAAAAAAGAACCCCAACTTACACTCTCCTCAACATCCTCACTTCCAACACCGTACGTCTTATAATAATCCCCCAGAAAAGCCCTCGTCCCCCAAAACGCAACCTGCTCGAACCTCGCAGGCAAAGTCGTCGTCGCAACATCATAAAGCACACTCTTCCCATCCTTCCCAACCGCCCGTGACAGACAGCGCCAATGGCCTTGGTCCCGGGTTTCTTTGTGAGCGGGAAAAATTCTAGTAGCATGGCGTGGACGTTCTCCGACTCTATAACTTGCCGGACGGACTTTTCGTGGCCGCCTGGGAGGAAGACCATGTCGTAGTCTGTGAGGTGAAATGTGGTGGAGGACCAGGACGCTGGGGATGTCCATTCGGGAGATTGTGACATTTGTTGATACTGCGCTACGAAGGCACGGGTTGCCCCCTGTGTATGAGTGTTACTTCATGTTTGCACCGCAGTTGGTGCCTTCGGCATGTGAACTGTTCATGGTTCTTACGAGGAGTTTCTGCGTGATGCCTTCTAGCATTTTGGCGTCGCAGCGAGGCGATGCGCCTGTCTCTGTGGCAATGGTGACTTCGAAGCCTGCTTTCTTGAAGGCGGTAAATGGGACAGCCGTTTCTGCGATGGGTTGAGTGAGTGCTCGAAGATGAGTATGTCGATGTCATGCATACCTGTGGGATCGTGACCGTAGTCGGCCATGAGGAAAACAATATTGGTCATGGTGGGCGGTAAAGGAGGTCGATGCCTGCTTGAATCGTACTGGCGGGTGTCCAATTGCGCGGTGATTGTGTGGTGTTGATGAGAGGATCGAATGAATAGGTGAGACTCGCATTGCGCGTAGCTATACTCATGTGCCGGAGCTGCATCACCAATCGGGATAGTTAGTTCACACGGCCACGCCATAGCCTAGATCGGTGCAGCCAATATGGCACTCTTTCATGATTCAACCGTACAACATCCTCATACTCACGGGCTTCAATTCAAACACCATTCATTGCCACGAGCTACACTTCAAATATCCCTCGTCTCCGCATCCATTGGACCGTTTCAGACACAACCATCGAAAATACGTAACGTTTAGATGCAATAATAATATTCTCTGATCAACCTTTACATTTACTCATCGTGTACAATGCATATTCCTTTTATAAAGCATCAATCACATCCCATCCTTCGTGCTTGTCCCCGCCTTATTAAACTCCTCCGCCGATCTCTTCGTCCTCTCCTGCATCGTCTTAAAGTCCTCCTGCGAAGAATGGTCCGCCCGCACAGCCTCTTCGCTGTCCGAAGCGAGCTCTCTCTTCCAGTGGCCGGAGCCCTGCTTCTGCTTCTCTAGTGAATCCTTCTTGTGTCTGTCGTAGTCTTCGTCTGTTTCTGTAGCAAATACGTTAATCACGCACGGTCTCCTATGCAGCAGCAGTAAATAGGGATAGGATCTTCGAATAAAACATACGGCTTGATGACTCTTTCAATCCAAGTCGCGAGCTCGTAGACAGGCGGAGTCCTCGCTGCAAGGCAGGTACGCGGGCGGCCCGGAGGCCGTGCAGACTGATTGCGTTTCTAGCAGCGTTCATGGTGAAGTGCTTCTTCGTCGATTGATGAATCACAACAGTAATCGTAGAGTATAGTCCGATGGGATGGAAGAAAGTTTGTATACAGAACTTGCAAGACAATGGAGAGATGGAAACGATAACGAAGAAGTGAGGGAAGGGAAGCTCCGAGGTAACGACGTAATTGTAAGGAAAAGCTTAAGCCCGCCCCCATTGGAGAATATCCTACTACCAGGCTTGCTATTAGCCTTCTACTGCATACCGGGCTCGCCTCCCATATTCGTCGATGAAGGTCGAGATCGAACGCTGGGCGGAGTGGGCTCCCTGACGTCACCATTGCGATATCATCGATGTGAAAGGAGTGGTGACAGATTGCCTGTTCCAATGTTGCACGCATCATTGCCTCGGTAGATACATAATTGTTAATGGAGCGCTCTTTAATGGCTCATAGCATATCCTAATTGTTCCGGTGGTGTTTTGAGGCTCATGATCGTATGGCTGTGGGCGAGCCTTTTGCATCAGACCATGTGCATCATGCCACTCAGCGTTCGGGACCCAATGCTACCACCGTATTTACCGCGAGTCTCGGTCAAGGGGAGACGAAATATTGCACGCAGTATTTTTCACATCAGGCAAGCATCAAGTGTCTCGAACGTATCGTATATTCTCATCGCAGCAGGCCGATGTGGCCGCGGTATCGCAACCTCAGTAATAGTAATATAGAACAACTGTTTCCCGGAAATCATGCTCGCAACAATCCGCACAAGTATTCAGTTCAGATCCCAGCAAATTTGCAACACCAGAGCACGAGGGCTCAAGAAATCCCAAATAACCCGACCCGCAAAACCAGATCATGTCGTAGCTGAGCACACCGCTCGAATCACTCCCGTATGCTGCCAGTAACCCAAAATCAAGAACAATGTCCCATCCCAAAAAAGACAAGTTGATCCAACATATGCTCATCGAAGTCAACCTCTCCTCCCACATCAGCACGACAAGATGTCGCGACCGAAGCCCCTGTCATGCGGAGAGCAGGAACATCAGGTTGAAACCTTCTGTACCATTCAACCACACGCCCGAAGCCAATCCAACTGTGTCATGTGCCTGAGTGATGAGGCGGAAGACAAACAAACAACCAACTCCACAAATATAGACAAAATCAGAACCAAGCCCAGGCCAGCGACCAAAACAAAAATGCAGGCAAAGACAAATGAGCACCCGATAAGTCTTTGCCAACCACTGCTCGCCTAAAAATATACCCATATGTGACT
>AFRD01000571.1:0-17748 GCA_000222875.2 Periglandula ipomoeae IasaF13
TGGAACTTCCGCTGGGTGCGACGCCCGTCATCAGGACGCCTCCATCACTCGGGGTGAAATTGACAAAACCGATGCCCGAGTCGCCGCCCAGTGAAATGCCTCCGCTGGAGCCGCTGACATCGCGTGATCGGCGCTTGCGCACGCTGCATGGAGTTCCCGGCATGCTTCCGGGGAGACGCCCGGATGCGCTTCGCACTGATGATACTGAAGCGCCGGGGCTGTGGCGAGAACGAGGAACCGCTGATTGATCTCCTGGTGTTGGTGAAGCTGACGGGCCGCGTTGTTTTCGCACTGGCGAGCATGACATGTGTCTTGCCCCAGACGATTTGGCTTTCGGCGGGCGGTGCGAGCGTTCTCATGCTGGCATCACCGGCCCTGTTGTTTGAGGAATCGGTGGTGGAGGCAGATAGGTCTGGGCGTTGATGGTCAGGTCGTTGACAACAGTTGATTGCGAACCACGCGGTTGGGGCATGTGAATCATGAGCCCTCCGGTCGACGTGTCGGAGACAGATCCATATTCATATGCCATGTTCGAGTGTTGGCCGTGCCCCATGACATGAACGCTGGCGCTGCGCTGATGGTGATTATGGACGTAGTCGGGTGCACCCTGGTTAATCATATTGGGAGTCCACCATCCTGCTTCTTGACTCGTAACGTATTCTCCTCCCGCTCCGGTCCAGTTCAACTGCTGCTGCTGCTGACCTTGTTGTTGAGGCTGGGCCCAAGCCGGGTCGACCTGGAATTGTCCCTGGCCAGGCTCACTCTTGACACCAGGCGACTCGACGGGAGTATCGGGAGCGACCTGGCCATAGAATTGCAAGTTTACCCCCTGTGGAGGCATGAGACCGTTCTCGCCAAACGGATCGTCATATTGCCCGTGAACGAAGTGCGCATGCCCTTGTTCCTGTTGTTGGATTGGAGGCGACACTGGGAAATTTCCCTGTGTGACTGCTCTGACCTTTCCCCGTCTCTGCTTCGGAATCTTGAGAGATTGAGGTGGCTCTTGCGCGGGTGAAGCCGGTCGCGCCATCTCAGCGGCCGTTTTCTTTGTTTTTCGCAACTTTGTTGCTTTCTTGATTGTGGAAGAGAGGGCGTCGACAAATTTCTTGGGCTTGCGCACATCTGAGTTGGGAGGTGTCGGCGATGACGGGTCCGACGCTGCAACTTTGGGAGGCTTTTGTGGTGAATGTAGCGTTATACCTTCTAGTCGGCTGAGGTCGGCCTCTGACATGGACGCTCTTCCAAGATACTCAAATGCTTGTTGATGCTGGTGGTGATGTTGCTGCTGCTGGGAGCCATGTGTAAGTAGGTTATCTGCGCTCATGGTCAAGTCCTTGGGATCGATCTCGTGGCTAGCCGCTGAAACTGCTGCGCCGATATGGGAGCTGCTGGAGAGGAAGTCAAATTCGTCTCCCGAGGACACGGCGGAAGAAGTCGTGCCATCGATGACAGTACCGTGGTCTCCCATCAACAGCAGTGACTCTGCCATGCCGGGCATGGTGGTTGCCACCGGGCTGAACTCATCGCCCCCGAACGCATTGGTAGTTCCATTGGCATCAAAGTCAACAAACTGCCCAAAGAAGTCGTTCGTGGGATCGTCGGTACTGGCACTATTGATGTCTTCCCAATACATGCTTGGATCCCTGCTGCTGTCAACAGCGTCCGTTCTTATGGGAACGGTCCAGGAGGTCATGTTCCGGATAATTAAAAAGTTTCTGAAGGTATCAGCCAACTAATCGGCCGTACTGCTCTTCCCGCCAAAGGAGTCGAAGGAGGCTATGCTGTATGTTGTTCGAAAAGATTTGGATCGCAAACGAAGTTGTCGCTTACTTTTGCCAAATGGCAAGTAAACTGCCTCGAGCTATTCTAGCTTGTCACAGGGTCCCAGTCTACATGCGACAGATGAAGCGGGCAGAGTTGGGGAAAAGGAAGAGAAGACCAGGAGCTTGGGAAAAGCTGGGAAGGAGGTGGGATAATGCAGCTTCTATGCCAGAGGCGAGAGAGGGTAGAGTAGAGAAAAAAAAGATATCCGAGCTCTGTTCATAACCCGATGCCAGCAACAAAACCTTGTCGGCCACATAGCTTCCCGACAGCAACAATAGGTCCAGTGAATGCCTAGCAACGGGGTAATGATCATCTAGCAACCGATACTAGGCCTAACCATATTTTTTGGAGCTAGGTAATAAGTGGGATGTGTAGGAATGTGTGAACATAGCGCTTTGCATTCCAGTCCCAGCAGCTTCGTAGCCCGATATCCCAACTCGGTTGAGCTTGTCAAACTGCTGGACCCACCCTAATGCCGCACGGGAGCTCAGTACCGTACAATACAGCTCCGATGGAGTAAAAAAGTCTAATGCTTAAAAAGAAAAAGTGTATTCCCTGCCCGATTGGTGAGAGGTGTTCCACTCCCTGCTCGGCGGCTGTGTTGGTCTTTTCCCCCCTCCCCCCGCGATGCCGCCGTGATGGAGCAAAACTATCACCTTGGGAGAGGGAAATTAGCAGTCGGGTCACGCGGGATTGGCCGTTGACAGCGGAGGAGTGAAGAAGCGACTGTCGGGGCAGAACTGTCGATTGAAAACGCCGGGTGGATGTGAAATAGCGTCGTGGAAGGGGCCAGACGGCAGCTCGTGCTCAGGATAGGGGCAAAAGGCACCCATGTCGCGCCTCGTTGGAAGTTGGAAGCCCTTCTGCCTCGACCTCGCCACGAGGTGGAGGTTTGGAAGGGAAAAATGGAGCGGACTTGAAACCGGAGGCTTTGGCCATCATGAGTTCTCGCCTGAGCACCACAACACAGCTGCCCTGCCCTCCAGTTGGCCCTGCTATTCGTCTATTCCTGTTCCTCGTCGCGATGGCAGGCCTGGAACAACAACACGCAGCCGCAAGAGACGCCGCAGCGTTGTTGGTATTGTCGTTGTTGCTTGCACCTCGGACATGGCCGCCTGCTTCTCCTCCTCCTAGCCAACGTAAAATCACTCATCAGCTCCTCGTGGTCTGATGGTCTCTGCTCCCTGCTTGATACATCAGGTCAGGCGCATTGTGCGCAACGGGCGTGAGAGCGTATTGATGTGGTGGTAAACACCATCTGCGACATTAGCTAGATCGATCAAGAACAAATGAACAAAGTCAACGTCCACCCCACTGTGTGACTTGACGTCCGGCCATACCCCACGTGTTTCAGTGACGAATGCCCATTGCCAAGTCAACGGGAGACGCAACGGCTGGACGAGCAAAATCCCTGATGGGATGGGTACGAGTATGGACGAGAGATGCGAGAGGCGGCGAGGCGATGGGCAGAGATGCAGCCGAAGCAACAAGTCAGGTTGACTGGCAAGGAGTAGGAGTAAGGGCAGAGAGGGCAGAGCTGGCGGGGCAGTGACGAGACTGGAGGAAACTGCCATGATGCGATCCGCTGGTGATGGAGGCAGCCCGGCGCTTCGACGTAGCCTCTAATTACACAAGTTTTATTTCATACAATACATGACGATTCACCATTCGTCCAATTGCCATGCCGAGGCGAAAATGCCATATTCTGCGTCTGCCTTGGTCACATCGTCCTCGTGCGGCCGGCATTACAAGCAGGCACACACTCGTCAGATGTATCATCAGAAACACCGATATGCACGATACGACCTGCAAGTCTCAATACCGGTCAGGAGGCAGATCGACATCGTCGACACCTAACCAACAAGCATGCTCCCTGCAGCGACCTGCTTCTTCCCACGCCGCGGCACCTCAACCCAGTGCCAAAACGCCATCTTCGTGCATCATCAAGCCCAGTTGTATGCAAAATCAAGGACGACATGCGTGAGGCATGCGTGAGGCATGCG
Source organism: Periglandula ipomoeae IasaF13 (assembly GCA_000222875.2). Lineage (NCBI taxonomy): Eukaryota > Fungi > Ascomycota > Sordariomycetes > Hypocreales > Clavicipitaceae > Periglandula > Periglandula ipomoeae. The sequence goes on from AFRD01000571.1 coordinate 3,828, forward strand.
TGCACGTGAGGTCGAGACCATGCATGTCGATGTCAGCATGTCCGCCGAGACGCGGCTGCTCCTATTGTCAGAACGTGCATGAAGACGATGGTGGGGAAAGGCGAAGGTAACGCTTCTCTGAGCTTGGGAGAAGGGAAAACAAGCAACGCTGCTGAGAAGACAAGATGTTGGTACGACGCGAGATTTCATGTCCAACGGCACCATGCATGCGTGTAATATTAGGTCAAGACGTTGGGTCTGCACATCACCAAAGGCGGGTTTCCTGATTAAGAGGTGAAGAGAAAGTGTCAAAGAGCTCGTAGTATTGGAATGGCCCCATTGGTTGCGGTCTTCCTCTGGCCAGCGGCGAGGCATTTGCTTCCGTCGCGCTCATGCTTCGACCCTATCGTAATAAACCATACGAGGACATGGACCAGCCCATCCTGTCAAGTCCGCAAGCGATCCGTGACGCGGATGGCGAACTCATGAAACGGCTTCAGTAAAGGCGATCCAGGCAGCTATTGGAAATTCCGCTGACGGTCTGATGATCGCTTGGTCCGGGATTGTTTCGCTCCTTCTGCTCGGCCCATGCTTCGAAAGTGAATCGAGGGGCAGAGCAAGCCATGGCCACCAGGTGGCACATCGCAAGCACCTTGTTGCAACTCGTGTGAGCCTCGCTGCTTGGTCCCGCGGCTGGGCCCGTCGGCCCTCTACCGCCATGTCCCGTCTAACTCTTTCCATGCCATTGCTAATTTTGTGCCTGGGAATCCACAGAAGTGCCAATCCTTTCCCCCCTCTAGTTCTCGGCTTAAATCATACCTGTCCAACCAACACCAACTGTGCGCGCTGCCGTTATCGGCGGCTGTAGTGCTCCCTGGACGCCGCGTCCCGCGCTTCAGATCGCAGCGGAATAGGTTCATCGTGAACTGGTCCGGTAATATGTCCTAGCTGCCACAGACAATTTCAATGCTCGAATAGCTCTTAACGCCCCGTGTGATATGATAAGTCTGAGTTTCAAACTCAAACTCACGAAGAACCGCTGATAAATCGACAGGATATATAATGTCATGAGAAAGAAATACAGCTAATGACAATAAGACAGAATAGGAAATGGGGAATCAATATGAGTCGTGAAAGACACGGATCAAACATAGCAAAAATTAAGAAGAGTGGTTACAAATAGAAACACTATGCGAATATAGCATATTGCTCGTGACCGAGACTGGTAGGTCGTTGCAGACTCTGGGGAGACGGGATTTCGTGAACAAGGGTCTGGGTTTGAGACGATGAGCGACCGCCGGGCGGCTTGTGATACATCAGTTTCCCCGGAAACTAAAGTAACGTAGCACTTGGCGAGAGTGACACATGCCGGAGTTGGTTATGTGGGCAAGTTCGAATGCGAAGGGGAAGAAATATTCGAGGATGGGGCCAACGCAAGTTCATCATATATTGACGAAACCCCTGTTGCCTGGCTATCCAAAGTTATTGAGCTGTCGAACCCGCAGGTGCTGGCCGTTGATGATGTCCTCAGCCGAATTTGTTGCTTTCGTTGTCTCCTTCTTCGCATACGTGGAGCTCGATGGACAATCTGAGGACATGAGAGCAGTCTCTGCAGATGTTCTGTACTTCAAAACCCCGCTGGTTCGTGCGTGGTTGGCCAAGCTACGGATGAGATTATGTCCATCATCATCTGCGGCGAAATCGTCCAAATCATCACCGTAACCTTCATCAGCAGGTAAATCATCGGACGTCATATCCTCTGAGCCTTCGACAACACTCCACGCGCGCCGCCTCAAAGCGGTTTGGATTTCCGGCAAGACTGATGCCGATGGAGGCTCGAACGCGTGAGGTTGCGAGGTCGGTTCGGGATGCGATGTACCCGCCTGGATATGGGCTGGTCTATGTTCGGATTCAAAGGAGATAGACAAATCGCAGGTGTCATTATTCAACGACGAGTAAAGAGTCTTCGAGGTTGCAGAATTAGGTTGGGCCCTATATTCCGCATCAAGATCCATCAAGTCACCATTTTGCCTTGGGGACAATGCTGAACATGCTATCGTGCTGTCGAAATTTAATGGCTCGCTTTCGACGCCATCGCGTCGAGATTTCAGAGTGTCTTTTTAGCCTTTGCACTTGGGATTCAATCGGTCGTTTCCAGCTTTCCCTTGATCGCGTGTGTTGTTTTCGCAAGCCTGGCCGAAAGCGCGAAGACGTCCACGGTTTATTCAGGCTCGACGGGGTTGCTGGCAATGTTGACGACGATGGAGGTGAGGAGAGCTGGGGCACATCTGCCAATGGTTGTGTCAATGATGGCGGGTACTCCAAGTTTTCGGTAGGCCGGCCAGGCCAGAAATGTTGGTGCTCCATGATGACGGTCCGGATGATCTGAACGACATAGGACAAGTTGTGCTTGTGTCCGTGCTGGTGGGACAAGATGCGTTCAGCCGTCGTCAAAGCTGATTCCGATGAGTAGTAATTGTCCTCGCGCGTCAGGGCGGTACGAGGCAGGTACACTGTGTCCCCATGAATGGAAGAGTAGGCGGCCGTTTTTCTGTCTAGAGTTCCGATGTGATTAATCCTGTGGAGCAAAGTATTCCGCGTGTCGGGTGAAGCACGTCTTGTAGAAAAGGAAACGAAGCGTCTAGTGCGAGAAAATAGAAAATGATTGAAGGTCGACAGTAATAAGGCAGGGACAACGGTCGGTGCGGGTTTTAGCAAGGGGGGATGGGCGTCGGATGTCGAAATATGCAGTCTGGTGCAGAGTATTACTCGGTACCAGCAACCTGGACCTGGGTGGGTAGTCGCAGAGTACTAATATGAGGACGTCGGAGCTTCACAGGTTCTGTGTGTCCAGCCATGCATCACACTTGAGACCAGCCAAAGCGCGCTATGGAGGATGGGAGCTGCACTAGAACCCGCCTGTGGCTCTCGCCGTTTGCCTAATGGGCTAGTGCGAATAAAATCTGAGTGTGAGACTGCTCGGTCGATTGATTGATGGACTGACTGACCGGCGTGCGCCTGGGAGCCCTTGGAAGTTGTCATGGATGGTTCCCGATGGAGCAACGCGAGTAACCCATGGGATGAGCTAGTGGGTGGGCGACCGGTCATTGGTAGCTCAGCTACGGGATCGGCCCTCACAGGCCCATTCTTGGATCTCTTGTCTGGACGCTTTAGACAAACCTGAGCTGCCAGGGTTGCCAGGAGAGTCGACCGGAGTTGGGCTGATGGTGTGGAGGAATGGAACAAGGACAAGGATTCGGAGCTCCAGTCCCGTACCATTCTAGGTGCGTCCTCCACAGCCGGGTTCCAGGAGCGTGAACTTGCATTTCTAGGGCGCAGAATTCCTGGGTCCTTCTGTATCGTATCGCATGATGTTTCTCTAACCCATATTATTACTCGCACCTCGCTGGCGGATGATCCCATGGCGACAGTGAAGATGAACAGGGGTTTTAGTAGACTCGTGGTGAAGGACTGGTGAGAACAGGGACGTAATTGTCCATTTGACGTTCTCCCGTTGTCGATATGATGATGCCTTCTACCGCCCGAGTTGCTGGATAGCAAGGGGATTTCAGATTATTACGGCAAGTAAATTCGATTGAAGCTGGAGGGAGCGGGCAGTATGTGAGGGTAGGCACCGTGATACTGTGGCACTGCTCAGGATGGTCGACTGTCGCAGCTGAGTCATTCCTGAATTAAATGTTGCGCCCATTACAAGGATTAGGGGACTTGCTTTCCCCCTTTGATGAAGGCCGAGAACCGTGAATCGCGTACTGTAAATAGCATCTGATGGTATCGGAGGATATCTCCGCTGGTTGCAATTTGGCCGCACCGTTGGCTTCATGATGCGACGATGCATTCCTTTCCCTTCTGTGCAAGGGCAGGAGACTGGCCGGTGCCCATCACGGGTGTGTGGTTGTCTGACCGCGAGACATGGCAGCAGTCGCTCCGGCAGTGAGTGAGGCGGTTCCTTCCCTGGTCTCAAATTCTGAACGGGCAGATACCTGCCCGGCTCTGTTGTTAAATGCCACGTTTTCAATCTTCAATTCGATGTTGTTTTCCCGGGCAAAAGAGAAGATTCGATACTTGGCCAGAGAAGCTACTCGCACAGCATACGGTAGGCAGGAGTGTTTGCGCAACTCTTGCCGTTCACTAGTACTTGTCCCTCCGCGTAGAGTATCCACGTGGAGGTACTTGCAAGGCTGCAGAGGAAGATCCACGACGCTGGAATGGGCGGGCTGCGGAACTTGTGTCGCTTGGCAAAATATGCAGGCCCAGTTGCACGTTTATTACTCCGTTTTCCACCGCCATTCGCCTTTCTTGGAAGAGACATTATTTGCATAAGTGCCGGGATGAGCTTTCGGATTCCGGTATGCTACGCTGCACATTAGAAACATGAAGAGAGCTGTCTGCTGACTTTCCGCAAGCAGGTGAGGCACCGTTAAACGAACATGCGGCGTCGCACATTTGTCGATAGTCTTGAGTGAAGCTACACGTTTTTGTGAAATACCTAGCAAGCAGCCTGCCAAGCTTCACTTGAAGGTGAATCTGAATGATGGTGGTAGTGCGGTTTAGCCGAGTATTGTAAAACCAGCCATCCAGACGCCATAGCCCGACAGGCTATCATCTATCTGCATTCCATCAGTGGCAGTGTATCGCCATGACGCTATTAAGTTAAAGGCGCACCAGTAGGTGCCTCGAAGACACATGTCAAGCCTCTCGACGTTTGATTCACCGGGCCGCTAACGACTTCAAAATGTGAAAGTGGTACCTGGAATCAATATACGTGGAGGGACAATTATTATCTGTCATGCGATGGTACAAAGTGGCCGTTTTGCTTGGTGCGATCCCCTCGCACAGGCGGAGCAAGATGCAGGGTCTTGAACTGACATAGCTGACAATAGAGGCGCCTGTCATCACCATGCATGCATCAACGCTGCCGCCGATGACGACAAATATGCAACCCCACGGAACCTCTAGTGGCTCTGGCGCGTGAATCTACCTCACTGGTTGCATTACTGGTGTGTCAGGCGATGGCAGGCGATACGAGACCATTCAAACCCTTGACCTTATGCTAGCAATCCACCATCCAGTTGTCAAATGATCACGGCTGTGGTTGTACCAGCATGGAGCTGTCCATGCCACGAATTGGCGACATCGGGAGAATTGTACTATTATGCTAGTATCATAAGTGCATGTCGAGGAGAAGTTCCTTCCTGCGATTCATGTATTGACGGTTCTGTCTGGTGCCATGCATGTACTCGCCCTATGCTGAAAAAGGGACCTACGCCGAGCCTCTCTACGAACTCTGGGTGGCTATACGTATGAACGTCCGCCTGTCCTTTCAGCAGGCATCCACGTCGGTGCACTCGTTTGTGTAGAGTTGTAAATTAAAACTGTCAATGAATACTCCGGCGTTTGGCCAAGAATCTTGGTATAGTGCTGGTCATACGTACAACAATAGCGCTGAGTACTTCCCATGCTGACCACTTCCCATACTGACCAATTTGGATTTTACCTGAGCTGCGACAAGCTGCGTCTCCCACCACACAATATTATCGATATTATTAGAAGGCGCGACAGTTTTCGGTTCATTGCTGCACGTAGGATGACATCAAGAGCAGACTGCTTTCTGTTGCAGTAACGAACACCGTGTCAGCGATCCCGTGTTTCTGGGTCGCCGTCCGCACCGAGCGGGTTTGCCATCTGGCACTGGGGCTGGCATCATTAAGAGATAAGATGATGATGCAGTGGGACCAGCTGCATGTGCCCACCTTGTCCGAGAGCCAACTCCCATCCAAGCCTAGTCTCGCGGCGAGGCGTCCTGGACAGGGCAACAGGGCATCTAGAACCGCGGCAGAACCAATATTCCAAGAAGCTAGCATCCCTGGCCTTGACGCATAGCAAGAGCATTATGATTCTAGGGGCCGGTTCGCCGTTCTACACCAATCTCGCTTCAGCTCAATGAGGTCTCACAGTCCGTGTGAGAGGCGATGTAGATATTACCTTGTGCCTGTCATCGTGTTCATCGCCAAATAGATAGTTCCCGCCTTATACGAGAGTGGAGGTTTCCTGCAAGTTCTCCGTGGCGGCTTCTTTTATGACCCTTTTCTTAATATCAAGTGTCATGCACATCACGACTGGTCTATTTCGGATTTCTTTCCAACAGGCACAGCAGCGCTTCATGTATTAATAGCGTCAATGTTCAATCATGGCACTTTTTGGCCGTTTCAGACACATTGAAAGCCCTTTGTCTGGGCTCCTCCTCCCGAACAGCATCATCTCATGGTCTAGGGTGACCCCGTGCCACTCTCGCATGGCCTCACACTCTGACCACGACGCGCAACCTACATAGATACGCAATGGACTTCTGAGGCGTGTGTGGGACACACAACGGGAGCGCGCCATGGGATCTCTCGGCACTGTGGTGATGAACCACTGCAGGAGGTATCAGTATCACGACATGCAGAAGGGGCAGTGTCGGTGCGCGCTGCACGATGGCGGTGCTCGCATATTTATGGATATGTCATGCCTTATCACGCGTGTAATCACGAAACTTTATTCGCATTGTCGGTTAATTCACAGTGAGCCGATTGCAGTCGTTTTGGGGCGATTGTAACATTTCATGCGGAGCATCAGGGTATTCCGTGTCAATACCATCGATTGGTGTTCTCTTCGTACCTAAATATACACTCTGCCAAGCCTCGATCGAGTTTATGGTTGGCACAGGGGTCGAGGCTGGAAAAGGATGCTGTCATCCCACTGTCCATGTCCAGATCATCCGTGCCATTCGGATACATCGGGACCGTAAGAAACATGGACCAAAATGATTCACGACCTTGCGCTTGAACTTCAAGTGAACAGAACCAGTAAAAAGAAGGACATAGCCCGAGCTTTTTGTATTCTTATTGCAGCGTGTGGTCGATGCTCTGCTCCTCCAACCATATTCGAATGCCAGAAGTTCCATCAAGTCGACACTCGTGGTTCTTTTCGAAACATCGACATGGAACTGTTGGGTCTGCCGTTCACCTTGGCAGATAGACAGTGAGTCTGAACGGGCCGAAGAGAGATGTGCACAACCAAAAAAAATTAAAAAAAAATTAGACATGTTGTCCTGGGAACTATGACAGAAATATCACATCGAGATGCAACCCCTGTATGCTTCTATAAAGGTGCTTGGGGGCTCGATCTTTTGTTGTTGCTCCCCCAATACCCCTTTGCAACGGAATATCACTGCCGCTGATGCTAAGCAAAGAATGGCGCGGCATTAACGGTTGGCCTTTGTGATGTCATGGGCAAGCAAGTTCGGAAAGGCGCAAAAAGAGGCAATACAGTCTATTCCGAGCCGTCCCTACTGGATGGTTGTGTTACGATATGAATTGGAAGCGAGAGTTTCACACTTAACGGCATGTGGTGGCACGAGCAAGTTTCTGTACAAGCGCCGAAAGCGCTGATTTCATGACCCAAGGTCGCAGTACGTCATGTTAAAGCTCAGACAAGAAAGTGCCATCCCCGGTCTCGAAATAGCAGCCTGTTCCTGTTGCACAAGGGCAGAGGGCGAGTACGGAGTACAGGGAGCAATAATATAATACCAGCCCAGACGGAGTACAGAACATGCAAAGAGCCTCGATTGAGACGAACTGGGGACGGCTGTAAGCGCTGGACCACAGCCAATGGAAGCGTTGTATCCTCAGGCGTCTCCACCACAGCGCTAACCAACGCTCAAACCACCAATAGCAGCCGCCTTTGCAACAGCAGCAGCCTCGACCGTCGTCTTGGCTGGCGACCTTACCTGACAGCTGCGGGGCATCTCGTGCCTCTTGCCATCTAGTGGCCGGCCAGGAAGGCACGACAGAGGGAGCTTGGGATGGTTCGGAGCTCCAGGCGAACGAAGGTGGCCGGGCATGCGGCTCCCTCTCGAGCTCCTCCACGCGTACGTGTCATGCCAGCTCCTTTTCTCTGGACTCTTTTTCTTCCTCCTTGGAGTCATGCCATGAATAGTTGATCGATGACCAGTATTGGATACTTAGCACATTTTGAAAAGGCCCCCTTCGTGAACCGCGATCAATTGAGCTCACTGCAATCCTCAGTACGGGGCACAAGCCTCAACTCAACAGCTGGAGCTGCGACATCTCTGTGAACTCAGCCAGGCATTCCGACCATGTCTTCACAGCAGCATTTCTATCCTCGTGAGCCGCACAGTCTTCCTTTGATTGGGATTGGCCCTAGCCACGAACATTGGTAGCTGACAACATCACGATGCAGCTCCTCCGGGATCAGGGCCACCAGGTGAGCCTAGGTCTTTCACTTCGATGCATCTAGAACATTATAGCTCTGACCACTGAGCAGGACCTCAGCAACAACAGCAGTATCCTTCACTTCCTCAGCAACATCAAACACAATACGCGCTGCTGCCGACCTCGCCTCCAGCAAATCGAACGCAGTTCTATGCACCACCGCCGCAGGCTTCACCCGGACAAGCTATCAAATATCCTCCTCCACCTCCTCCTCAGGCCTCACAGGGACAGTCCACAAACTACCCTCCACCACCTCAGCATACTCCATCTCCTCAATTGAGTCACCATGCCGCTTCACAGCAACAGTATGCTCCCCCGCCTCAGCAGACTCCCTCGCCTCATATTCGCAACCAGAGTTCCTCCCAGCAATATCCACCTCCGCCAGCAGGAGCGGGGGCAACCTCACCACCACCTGCTTCACAGTCACAACAACAGACCACACTGGCGATGAGGCCAGCGTCGACGAGCGAGCCAGTTAAAGAACAGGAACCACCACAGTTTGAGCCACCACCGCCCTTTCCCGATACGGAGGCTTCGTACCCGCCCGAGAAAGCTGGCCACCAAGAGGAGCAGCTGGACACAAGTGATGCTGCCAATCTGGTGTCTGGAGCCCCCCCAGCTGGGCACTTTGTTGGCGCAGGGGCAACTGTCGACGACGTGGGTACATTCAACGGTGGGAGCTACCGCATCAGCCATAGGGATTCCAACACTATATTGACAATTCAGCTTGCAATTGGGTGCCCATTCCAAGCAAAGCCGGGAGCTATGATTGCAATGTCACCGACGATGCAGCTTCGCGGAGAGATGAAGTTCAGCATGAAGAAGATGATTACCGGCGCTGACATGACCACTTCGAGGTATGTCGGTCCTGGAGAACTCCTCCTTGCGCCACCTATGCTTGGAGATATTACCAGTATTCGCCTGAACGGCCAAGACAGCTGGATTATTGGTCATGACGCTTTTTTGGCCGCCACTCAGGGTGTAATCAAAGATCACAAACGCCAGGGTCTTGGCAAAGCCATCTTCAGTGGTGAAGGTCTCTTTGTCTACAGAATGAGTGGAACAGGTATCATGTGGATCACTAGCTTTGGAGCCATCATTCGAAAAGATGTGAGTTGTTCGCCGAAAGGATATAAGCTAGTATGTTCCATGCTGATGAATTAAAAGCTTATTGATGGTGAGAGGTACATTGTTGATAATGGTCACCTGGTAGCGTGGAACACAAAATACGTATTGGAAAGAGTAGCCTCTGGTGGGATCATCTCGAACATGGCTTCTGCAGAAGGCCTTGTGTGCCGATTCACAGGCCCCGGAACAGTTTTCATCCAGACCCGCAACCCGGTTCGTTATCCCCAAATTCTCGTCGATAGGCAATGTCACTCACAAGATTATAGAAAGCATTTACCGCGTACATGGGCGGCCAGGCAATCCAGGGATAGGAGCCTGCTGGGAAGTTTTGATGTGCCAGACTTGTACCAAGCTATTTTTCAGCCTGCAGTGGTGGAATCTTTGACGAAGTAGATGCAAGCGATTATGATCTTATATGTAATTTCCACTTGCGACAGTCTCGTCGCATCCGAAATGAAGGAGCGACTACGTCGCGGTTTTGAGTATATTGCTATGTGGTCATGTCTTTGCTTGAAGGTCAAGGTTGCCGTAAATTTGCTTCGGCGTAGATGCCTCCTACCTGTCTAACAATAAGAGTTCAGTCACAGGCGAAGTTTGATCTCCAGTGCCTAGTCCGTTGCTCTTGCCTTGATATGACGTCGTTCGTATTTTTCTCCCCACAACAGGATAGAAGCCTCGATTTGTCGCGTGCAACAAACAAAAGGGACGGTGTTTTGGATGCTACAGCACACGCGCACCAAACCTTGACGTACCAAGCGTGCCGTTCAACCCCCTGTGCTTTATCTGTTTTGGATTGTAATACTATGTCCTCCCTTCCCCCAAGAAGAACCTGTTAAGCTTTCCTTGCTGTAGCGAATCGAAGGTTTCTTGTCGTGTCGTCCCAGCGTTTCGGAGCCACAAAATTTTGCTCTGAACTCACCTTCAGTTCACTTTTATACCAGACTAAGCGCGCAACTCAGAGGAGGCAGGCATCAATCCAGCACGGCACTCGATGCCTGTAAATTGTGGCATTTCTCTCTCCAGTCCCGAATTCTCCTGTCATTGCTCCTTGAAGCCATCCGTCGGTCACCTAGCGTCCACCTGCTTTGCTCAACCGTTCCGCGAAACCTGATATTCCAGTAGAGCCGTTTACGGGCACATACCTTCTTATCTTGCTTCAGCCTCGCCGGCCAGATCCTATACATCTCGAGATGGTAAGTAAAATATTCAGTTTCGATGTGAGTCACTATGGTCGCTGACACGACGGAGATGGTTGGCGTCTCGCCTTGCTCTAGCAAACGGCCAAGTTATGGCAAGTCTGCACCCCGAACGCAGAAATCAGCAAAATCGAGTCATCATCAGAATCAGTCGAACCTCAGCTCGTCGCCTGCCCGAGGCTGCGATGTCCATTGCGGCCTTTCACTTCAGGTTTCTAACTGGAGAGAGAGACAATCAGATGACAGCACTGGCAATTCGAGCTCAAATACGATGCCGTCGGATGGCGAGAATAACTCGTCAGCACCAATATCACATCCCAGATTCTCGTCCTTCAGGACCTGCTCGGTCAGGAAACCATCCAGCACAAGCAAACCCATAACCACTCCCCCACCTATCACTGATAACTCGACGAGGACTAGCCGTCTTGCAGTACTCAACCAGCAAAAGTGCAGCCCATGGTACAACTCAAGTGGCTGTTCTTTCGACGTTTTGGGACATGCAAACATCTTTCACGAGCATGGTGGGCGTACCATAGATCTCTTTGACTTAAGGAGGTCGAGTCAAAATTCTTCTCACTCTTCAGGCGCAGACGGCATGTGCAAGTTGACACCGGTCTCATCAAGCGACGACTCTGCAGATACTGAGTATATCGACATGATCACGAGAAAACATACCGTAACGCCCGATGAAAATCAGCGAGAACAGCTACTGGCGGCGCTTCAGGCAGCAGAGGCCACTCCTGGAAGATCGATCACTTCTCCATTGTCTAGTTGTATGGATGCCTTTCAGAATCTTTCATTGGAATCCACATTTCCAGCTAAGAAGCCAAGGCCAATGGGAGATGAAACGAACAAAGTCCCTCCAAGAAACTCTGGTCTGCCGTTGTCTCACAAAAGTCACCGAGAGTCAGACTGTCAACAAGATAGCAAGATACCAGCAGCATCCATCTCCAACACGGATACGAATATTGCAGGAAATCACGATGCACAGAAGTTTCAACTATTGTTATCAAGACTTCACAAAAAGCCATTCTCTCAGCATGGAGAGGGGGAAAAAACAGTACACAGCGGTCGCAAAGCAGATTCAATGCCAACAAATGACACACACCAGCATCCGGCCGGTTCAAACCCCCAGCTCCAGCTCAGGCGTCCAATCCAAGGTCACGGCAGACGAGTCAACACAGAGTCTGACTCTGCGGTCCAATATTTGCCTGGTTCAGCAGCAGATTCTAGGACAGATCGGTCGACCGATTGTGGAAGCATTGGAAGCCACGACAAGTACAACTCACTCAATCCAAAAGCTCGGGAGTTCCTCTCCTTTTCCAAGACGACCTCCGAAGCATCCTCGGTATCTCGCCGGCCATTACTGAGTTCGTGTGATTTCTCGGTAAAAGATGATTACACTGATCGCCCAACCGACGACGCCGAAAACACAGGCGCAAACTTGTGCGGGACGGCAAATTATCACGTTCCCGCTCTGGCTCCCGTCGCGGGTCTCCTTGGGACCCATCAAAATACACCTCGGACTCAGGATATCCTTGGTGCCACGTCTGCAATTGATCCTGTTGCTCTTGGGTTGGTTCCGGTTACTATTGATGGATACAAGTCGGCCCCTGCTTCAGCACCCGGGTGGTCAATCGCTCCGTCGAATGCGTATTTAATAAGCCGGACGATTGACGGCCCCTTAAAGTCATCTGTTCCGTTTCTGTCGTCCCTACCGACAATATCTGGCATGCCCTACTTATCACTACTGCATGGACCTAATGTTGCTCCCAGCGACCCGACCATTTCTCCAACGATAAGCATTCCACCTCGCCCGGTCCCGAAACCCAAAGATCCGAACCCAAAGACCCAGCAAGAGTACGAGGCTTGGGTAGAGTGGAGGAAAGCAAATGAGCCAGGGTATGCCATGGCTTGCAAACTTCGACAACAGCGCCGAGCCCAGCGCAATACCACACAGCAGCCGAAGCCGGAACGCAGCAAGAAGGGCGATTAGTACCTAATTGGTAGCGTTCGTTTTATTCACTGTACTACTATCAGTTTGAGTCTTTGGAAGCGCCTTTCAGACGTATGTTGCGCTTCGAAAACGTTGAGCAAACCACACGAAAACATACATATACCGGCAATTAAAGCAACGTGTATTATGACAACAAAGGACAGCATCAGCAGCTCTTTGTTGCTGAACGACAAATGTATTTAAGGTTTTTTATTCCCAACAGTGTAATCACCCCGATCAGTCCATCAGGTTGACCAATTCTTATTTCTATCTTACACATGGGCGGCGAATGAATTGTTTTTTTTGCCGAATCCGAAGTCGGGATGGAAAGTTATAATTGCAGCTTGATGATGAGACGAAAGTTATGTATCAGAAACGGCATGACAGCGATATGAGTCGTTGAATAATTATGGATTCAAACTAGAAGCATTCGTTGACGGGCGTCTTCCGGGCGCATTGTTGACCCGAGAAAGTATGTTGAAGTTGCTGGACATGATCAATTGTTATGCAATGTCATTATTCTGAAAAGCCATGAAGTAAATTTGGCAATGGTTTTCTATTTGTGTACTATAGGATATGTCTAGCTGCTGCTGCTGCTGTATAAGACCAAAATAGACACGAGCCTTGTCAGCTGCATTGTAACACCATTACGTCCTGGGCATCATCACAACGGCATCGTAGGGAGTCGGAGAGGCGGGCAGGCAGCTGCCAGACTCTGCACCCTTGGCATCTCGATCAGTAATACAGAAACAGCCTCTGTGGATTATTTTTATTCTGGTCGATTGGCTGCCTGGGAGGTCTGGTGGATTGCTGGCGATGCCGATTGTTTCTTTTTCCCTTCTTTTTTGTGACAGACGGCGCTGTTCCCCGTTGGGTAAATGACAGTTCACCTGCATCATCATCATCATCATCACACCGGCTTATCGTTACACAAAGCCCCTGAGCAGGCACCTCGCACCTTTTGCTGGCGGTCAAGTTTGAGGCTGAGGCTGAGGCTGAATTCGATTTTGGACTGCACAACCTGCGCAAGCGTGCATTAGTCAACGGAGTTGCCAAAGGCATTTTAGACCGTTGGCCAAAGTCGTCGCACGACATTCGTCCTGGATGCCAGCCCCAGATTCTGGAACAAAAGGTGCATATGTCGTGTGAGGATAAACCCCTTGCTGGCTGAAAGACTTCATTCGGCGACTTGGAATGCGGAAGCTTCTCCGCGGATCTGGGGAATTTGTTCCGTCTAGTGTGCTGTTTTTTTTCTGTAATCATGTCTTTTTTTACGTTTTTTTTTTTTTTTTTTTTTTTTTTTTTTTTTTTTTTTTGTTTCTAGTCGT
>AFRD01000570.1:0-18178 GCA_000222875.2 Periglandula ipomoeae IasaF13
CCGTCAAGGCACCAGCGAGACTGGCTCTACGCGTCTTGAGACGTACATGATTTGGGCATGCTGAATTCAATGGTCTCGTCGCAGAATTGAAGCAGCGCGTTTGGTGCAGCTCGCGCTATCGCCCTCGTTTCGGCTCCACATGCCAGCGTTTGCTGGAAGACCCTGCCACCTGCGACAGCCGAGTGAGACAAATATTGAAACTGAGAATATCTTTTCTCTCTTCATCTCTGCCGTATGGAACAAGAGGGCTTCTTCTGGGCGGCCCCAGTCGTTTTTTCAATTAATTCCTATGCGCGTCTCTCGTCCCAAACGCCGAAGGACGTAGGGTCCAGGTATGCTTCACAACGGCGCAGTCTGTGAGAACAATGACGATAATGAAGAATGTTGGGTCAATTTTGGGGTCGCTCAGCAAAGTGTTGTCCAGCACAATCGAGAATACTTACTTGCACGTTCGATTGCGGTGGGATGTAAAACTGCGCCACGGCTGTGTAAGCGGTTGCCGGGCTGGAGATGACTCCGCAATAGCAGCTGGCGTCTGTCTTTAACTGCCTCCAGTATAGAGCGAACAATGCGGATGTTCATACTTCAATTAAAGAGGGACGTCCTTCATGAATTCAAATGGAGCCGGCGCTGAACGCTGACTGTCTCGACTCTGCTTCCGCTTGGGGATTGGGGCCATTTACACAACCTGTTTCATCTCTTGTGGTTTTTTTTTTTTTTTTTTATGTGAGTTTTAAATTTTGAGTTTTGCCTCAGAGAATTCATTGCTTGTTCACACGCTGTGGGACTCCCTAAGTTCTATCGAATGCCGTTTCTTATTAATATTTGCTGATGCTGATACCCTTTGAGAGCAGAGTGTCTAATCCATTTCCAGTTCTAAGTCTTCTGACCTCCGCCCAAGACCCTAATCCATTTCCTGTTGAGTATTCATAACTGTAGCCGTTTGTACAAATCATTCTATATACGCGCCATCTTTCTCGACGAGCCACATTTTTGTATATGCAAGTCAGTTATTAGAAAACAACCGCCAACTTCCATCCAGTGCGGTGTATCCTTGACACCAGAACCAAAAAGGTACCAGCCAGGCAAAAAACGCCAGCAAATATCTTGACGCCTACCCAGTTCTTGTTATCACCCAGAATAGCCCCGCTGATAGGATTGGTGACGAGGCCGCCAATGGAGGCGACGAAGAAGATGATACCCGTCCGGAAACCAATTTCTCTCAAGGGCGAGATTTGCGCTACAAGAGGAGCTATCAGTGATAAATAGGCACCAGAGCAGAAACCAAACAAGGCCGCAAAAGCAATGATGCCGCCCGTGCTTGACGAAGGAATCCACAAGGCAAGCGCCCATATGCCTGTCAGGGCACACACGACCACGAAGATGTTATATCGACCAATCTTATCACCCATTATGCCAGAAAATAAACACCCAAAAAGACTCGCGGCGTTGAGAATGGAAAGCAAGTATTGTACTAAATTGGGATCCATACCCGCGTCGAGAGCCTGGACAGGCAGGTAATCGATGGGGACGAAGATGCCAAACGTGAAACAGAAGAAGCCAGCGCACAAGAAGACAAAGTCAAACTCGTGAAAGGGCTTGGTGAGTTGTGACTTGGTGAGCTTTTGCGGTCGAGGAGGCTGGAACGTTCGCACGGTGAGGTTCGCGACGATCAAGAGGGCGAGGATCAGAAAAGCGCATATTCGCATGGCCCAGGGAAACCCGACCTGGCGAATAAGCCGGCTGACCATGATGGGGAAGATGACACCGCCGAGACTGGAGGCGGTTGCCAGGATGCCGAATGCTGCTCCGCGTTTCTTGTTGAACCATCCGTGGATGCAGTTCATGGCTGTTCCGGTCTTAGCTTATGATTCACGTCTACCAATGACACACATAGACACATATCACGTCGATGTGTATTTGACTATGCCGATAAGAATGAGGCAGGGAGACCGGATCACTTACATGGTTGGAAAATGGCAGAAACACCAATAGCCGAGCACACACCCTGCGCCAGAAGAATCTGATAGTACTGCGTGCCAAGCGAGCACATCATCAAACCAAAGACATGAAGCAGCGTGCCGAAGAAGACGAGCTGTCGAGGGCCGTACTTGTCGTATATTGTGCCTACAATAGGTCTCTTCACACATAGTTAGAACCTCACGCATAGGACATCAGGCATAAAAGGTACAAAGAGGTAAGCACCAACCATGGCGTTCATGAAGAAAATCTGCAATGACGGAATCCACGCGATCGTGCTGGCGGAGTAGGACGGCAGAAGCTCATGCTGATAAAACTCCTGGAACGCACCGACGCCTGCCCAACATTAGCATCTGACATGCTTCCATGAGAGATGAAGCAGAACACAAATCTCAAATAATGACACTCGAACACGTACTGTTAATCCATCCAAAACTGCAAAAGGAAGTGCACCATGCTCCCAAAACAACCAGCCAGGGGACTGTACCACCATCAGGGGCAGGAGGGCCATGTTCACCACCAGCAGGAGCCTTCTCTGCGTCCGACTTCTCTCCAGGATATGCGCCGTCGGAGTATGGATTGTCCTGTCCTGGTTCGTTCTGTTGTACCGTCATGCTCGAAAGCGAGCCGCTGGAAGATAGTACCCTTTCACTTGGAGGAGAGGGCATGTTGAATGTGATGAAGTAAATCTGTGCAGTACAAAGAGATTTTCCAGTATGTGTATACCCCGAGATCAAGAACTTGACAGACGAAATGAAACCTGATGTCTGAGACGGCAGAGTAAAATGTCAAACTGGTGTGTTTCGGGTATTATCAACTTCGCACACACCAAGCTATTATATACAATACGACTGTGTCATCCATGTCCGAGATAAGATCTGGTTTATCCTGAAAGGGGCTAGAGCCAACCCGGAATGATCAAGAATTACGAGCTGCCTGCCGGGGTCAAGACGAAATATCGCCATTAGAAGGGCATTCGCGTCTTCGGTCGTCCGACGCCAGCAAATCCTGGCCCAGCGCTGCATGCATAGTTTCGGGGATTTAGCAAGGGGGCTTAAGTCCTTCAGACAGAAACAGAAACACGTCTAGCCACGTGGGAAACGGCTCGCAAACAGTAGCTTGTAAACTTGCCCATCGCACTGAATAAAGGGTACTCGGTGGCTCGGCGCTCGGCGCTCGGCAATTTCGTCGCGGCCCTCTTCAGTAATACCGGACAGTTCCACTGCCAAAAACCCGGCGTGATGTGGAACCTAGCCGGCTGGTCTAGTTTGGATCGAGCATAGGGCTATGGTGGCACAGCAAATAATATTTGATGGATTGAAGCTCTGCAGGACGCTGCCGCATTGAAAATCCCCCACATCGTCGGTCGGGTTGCCCGCCGTAGGGCCACTGACAAGTCTGGTCGCTTGGATATAGGCAGAATTAGGCAAGCCCGGTCATTGGAGTGTATGAATAGTATACGTACAGAATTGTTTCGTGGAATAGAAGTCACCCTGTTGCTGCTGTTGCTTTCGAAGATGAGAATCCCAATATACGTTGCTCCTGCTCAAGGCGCAACATTGTCCTTGCGTACGACGTTGCGGCCATCGTCAGCTCAGCTAATCCCTGCCGTTTCTAATCTCAACAGTATGAGCAGCACGCAAGAAGCACAACGAGCTATGCAAGGGCTCGATACTCAAATAACCGTGCGGAAGTCTTGGTAGCGTTCGTATTCGGATCATTCAAATACTATCGCTCGGTATTTTGTTCAAAGCATGACGAAATGCTTGTGCGTAATTGATGCATGGGCATTCTAAGCTGTCTCCAATTGTTTGATTCTGGCAACCCATTTCTCTAATTGTGTAAAAACGTATCTGAAGGACAATGGATGCAAGATTGCGTGCGATCGGAATTTATGAATCCATCATTCCAGGGGCAATTTCTGTGGAAGCTTGGAAGGGCATGGAATGAGGAATTTGGGTTTCATCCGCTTCCTTCCTGCACAGAGAGAGTCCCGTACAGTTCTAAATCTTTGGACCAGAATGATTTGTACGACTGGCAGATCCAAGACGGTCGAATCATGGTCTTCTTGAATCTTCGAGTTGCACAAGACCAACGCTGTGAAAATTGTATAGAGGAATTAGCTTCAGCACAAGTTGAGAATATTCCAAGCTGTACAAAGGTGCTGTCGCCACAGCGTCGCTCAACAAGCCCACTTCCTGATGTTATCACACGCATCAAACGCAAGAGCCCAGGTACAATACCGCTTCATAAGCCAGCAACAGCGGCAACCTCGAAAATCGATCATCACGAGAAAACTCAGTCAGACGAAGGGATTGATGAACATGAACGACCGGTCAGAGAAAGGGAAACATAGACCAGCTTCGGGTACCTGTCACTTGCACACCCGACGACCGCGCAAGAGAATTCGTACGAAGAAAGACCAATGAGCGTTAGTCTATCTGCATCGGAACTGTTGAACATTATCTTGAATTCGGAGGACGAACTGGGCTGGTACGAAGGTTTGAATTTCCCACACGCTTTAAGTATTGCTGAAGAAGTGGTACGACGGATTAGGCTTAGCTGTAAAATGGTCGCAAGCTATTTTCTTGGTGTACTTGAGTTGCTTGTCGTAACTACGGATACAACTGTGGGCGCCACGTTTAATGATAATTTTTCTTTACTGCTTTATAATCGTCTATGGACCGCAGCTCTCTCGTGCTGTGATCTCAAGTGCTAACGCCCTACGCCTTGCGATCGTGGATGATCGGAGTTGGTAGCGGTTTGCCGAGCCTGCCTACCTACCTAGGTACCTAGGTAGGTCGGAAGGCACTGTAATGTCAACTGGTGCTATCCACCATCGGACGGGGCTGACGGCATGACATTACAAAGTCTCGGCCTCGGTGTCTTTTTAAACCACCGAGGCCGAGCAGACGTCGACTTACATACTTACACGATCTCACTCTCGCTGCGGTTGCAGTAACAGGCCGTGCAAACCGAAAAACCAGAATTGTTGAGTCACAGGCTGCTCGATTCTGTCGTACCTCGCTCGGTGGTTTGGGAAACGACTCTCTGCGTGTTCGTGTTCGTTGAGGAATTGCCTTCCCCACACGCCTGACCGAGGTCGCCAGCCGCTCGTAACTGACACGACTGGCTCTTCATGCCTTTGCTCCTGTTTGAAGCCATTTTCCCCCATGTCGAGCCAATCTCCCGCGTCTGAGAACTCAGACAACCACCAGCACCACTCTTCTGCTGCTGTAGATCGATCCTGTGCGACATGCCGTCGCCGCAAGGTCCGCTGCGACAAGAAATCCCCTTGTACACCGTGCTCTCGGGGCGGACACGCATGTTCCTATCCGCCCAAGGAGCCGAGGGCGCCTCGGGTCCGGAAAGCCACCATCAATGACGTGGCCACGCGAATATCCAAGTTGGAGAAGACGCTGACTGGCATCCCTATCCGTGCAGAGCATCCCGCTTCTGATTTACCCGCGTCGCCAAGACATCGTTTTAACACCCCGACCCCAGGCCTGTATCCACAGGGTGATAGAAACACCACTGCTTCGGCTTCGACGCCAAGACATGGCGCAGGAAGCCCTCATGGGGAAATCTTGCTGGGTAAGGGCTCATCGAGTCAATATTTTAACGAAGTTCTCGTATCGCGGGTGATTGAACAGGTACGTGCTTTTCATGACTTTTGTCCTGTCTCATCTCGGCCAATAGCCTCGTCCCCTCTTGCTTCTTGCATTTATAGGAGGGGCCAAGCAGGAGCGATAGATACACATATATGGAGATGCTGGACAAGGTCGCCGTACTAAACTGTCCGCAGGAAAGCGATGTGCGAACTGCTCTAGCAACTCCAAGGAATGAGTCCATCTCGCAATTTCATCTCCACTCGCCATTCAATCCACTGGGCATCCTGTCCAGCCCAGTATACTCCCAGCCAGCAACCAGCTTTCACCCATCCAAGTACACAGCTGGCCAGCTTTGGAAGACTTTCGTTGATAGCATTGACTCTTTCTGGAAGCTCGTCCATGTGCATACAACGGAAGTCATCGTGTACATCGTCATAAACAATCCCGGGAATGCATCCGCGGAGTCCCTGGCCCTCTGCTACGCCATCTACTTTGCGGCAACAGTGGCTTTGGACGAGCAAGAGGATTGCGTGCAGATTCTCGGTGAGACTTGGAACAGTGCACTGCTACGATACAAGGCCGGTCTGGAGCACACTTTCGCGCAGGCAGACTTGTTGGAGAATCCTACGGTCATCATGCTGCAGGCCATGGCGATTTACTTAGTATGTGCTTTTTTTTTTCCTTAACCTCAAATTTTTGCAAATTGGCTGCTTATTTTGAGTTATTTGGGCTCCTTAAATCACTCTTGTTCAGAAAATGTCGTATTGGAAGAGACTAACCACACAAACCGCAGAGCGCAGTTCGCGTACACAATACAGGCCGCGGTGTCTGGACGCTCAACGGCCTTGCCATCCGGATCGCCCAATCAATCGGGCTTCATAGAGACGGCAAGAAGCTCGGCCTCTCCCCATTTGAGTCTGAAATGCGACGCCGACTTTGGTGGTATCTCATCGGCCGAGATGGGCGAGCCGCAGAGGACCTCGGGCTTCACGACTATCCCACACGAGGCGCGTTGATGTTTGGGGGCGCGGAATTACCCCTGAATGTGGACGATAGTGATTTATATCCAGACATGAAGGAACTCCCACCCGCTCGGAAGGGATGGACCAGAATGCTGGCCGTCATCATCAATGTCCACATCACACAAACCTGGGCGGACCTCTTGCAAATTTCTTGGTCTGCGGGTTCCGTGTCCCCTTCTTATGAGGCACGAGATCGAATTGTGGCGAACTTGTTCAGTAAAGTTGAGGACCTTCTGAAAGGCTGCAACCCAGTCATTCCCATGCACAAAATGACCGTGTCGACGTGTCGGTTCGTGACACACAAGCTAGACTTCGTCACCCGTCAGCAATGGGAAGCCCACCACCACCCGGAGCAGCAAGAACTCCTTGCAACCGAAGAGACTCTCTTGGAAGCATTGAACATCCTCGAGGAAGGGGAGAACATGATGGACGATGAACTGCTCCGACCCCACCACTGGTCCATGAGATCGTACCCGCAGTATCATCTTATGCTCTTTATTCTGTGGAATATATGCTTGCAGCCAAAACGGGCATGCGCCCTGAGGGCATTCCACGCCGTTCAACAGCATTTTCAAAAGATGGAAAACGCCAGTGCTGCAGTGCTGCGAGGTCCGAAGTGGGCTATCTTCAAGGCGCTTCAAGCCCGAGCCGCAACGCTCATTCCTGAAGCCGCGGTCCAGCAACCAGGCCACAGGAATGATTCAGAGGCTAGAAACAGTACGGTGCTGTCCCCTCGACCAGCTGAACAAATTGGTCCCATGGGAGGGATGTTTCTGGGCTCAGCCTCCAAGAAACTGGTCGAGATGGGAGACGCGGGGATGTGGGATGAGATGCAGTACATGCCGGATTGGAATACCTTGCTGCAGGGTGTGTTGCAGGAAGACACGGGCTTGTCAGTGATGATGTGATAACGAAAATTAGCAAGATACCCCCTGAAGATGACATGACGAAGCAGACTTTTTGGATAAATGTCATATAGGCCTGGCAGCCTATATCACTCGGGCCGCACTAGTAAGGGCCGCGTCGTGTGTGATATCTCAGTCGTCCAGTCTACAGGCCGCCTCGGTTGCGGCTTGCATGAAGGCAGATGTAGATGTGTGATCCTCTCCAGGCCGTGCTTCTGCTATTAGTTCACTGCACGAACGTAGGCGGGTGGGGTGCTCGTTTGACTGGTCGACATTGCCTCCATTCAAGAAAATGTAGTTGGACTATCTTCTGTGTTGGTCAGCATCAAACCTGCTCGTCCACTTAACACCTTTATCCACCATGGACAGACCAGACCACGCACACGCATCGCTCACACCCATCTCATCACTCGCGGCGCGCCAGTCTTCGCCGTTATTGGAGCATATGTGATACCGCAGGGGTTAATATGATCTGCAGATGCATACCCTGCTCTGCTGGGCAGCAGGCAGCCAATGATGGCTTGATCCAGACGGTTCAAGCGCTGGAATGGTCCAGCGCACACGTCCTCGTTTAGCTTGTCTCAGCTGCAAGCACCATAATCCCGTTTTATTTCTTTGTTTGCCCATCTTGACCGCAGATGCATCTTTGACCAGATAAGGGCATGCGCGTCGACTCCATGTCCCGCCAGGACCAGTAAAGCATGCCTTGGCGCTTCGAGCCTTTGGACCAAGATGCCCACACTAAGATTCATGGCTGCTTACGCCTCCGCAAAAATTCTGGCCCATGGGACGCCCTGCGCTCTCGGTCGATACCTCTTGAAGCATGACCCATAAATTCCAGGCAACGTCTTTGTTCCTCTGATTGTCTCGAGATCGACGAGGGACAAGGTGACGCAACTTCCTGCAACAATCATCAAATGCTCGTGATTAAGTGGAAATGGGGGTTATTTTCTTCTGCGTCCGGCTCGTCATCTGCTCGGCTATCGTGATGGCAGTCGAACCTGAGTCTAGCAGTTAGCATTACCAACAGCAAATGCAACCGGTGCAAAATATGTCGACTATTCGATGTGGCCCGAGCCCATCCGCAGCGCATCACCCTTGTTTGGGGTCTAGACCGGCGTCTGGTTGGATGCGCCGGCGGAGTTGCTGAGACTTGTCAACCAACATGCATATTGGGCCGTTACCCACAACATCATCCAACAAGGACGGTAGCTTCCGCAAGCAGAATTAGATATCTGTACCTGATTGGATGAGTGTCACGCGCTCGTATCGTCACAATAGACGAACGACTTCAGCCTCGACAGATTCTCCAATCTACGTGGCCGAAGTCCGTGTCGAGGATGGTGGGCCTTGCAGTAAGCTTGGCCGATATAATTATGCCTCACGTTACTCGTCATTCCGCATCGACGCAATGTTCTCAACTTTTATTTCTAATGCTGAGAGTGAATCATAGCCAAAATGCAGGTTGTACTTGGTGCATTTTGTTTGCTCATTACCATATGGGGGACTCGTGAGGTTCTTCTAAAGTGGCATCGCCGCGTCAAGATGAACCGAAATGGCTGTTTGCCCCCAAACCAGTATCCCCACCGATTACCATGGATCCTCGATCCATGGGGGAAAGATTTCCAGCTTGAGAAGCTCCAGGCACTCATGACTGGGCGTTTCAACCGCTTTTACACAAAGCAGTTCTCACAGTACGGACGAACGTTTTCACAGCGGACACCCAACGGACAAATGATAAGCACGATAGAAGTAGACAACTTTCGTACTGTACTGGCGCTAAGGTTTGAGGACTATAACAAAGACCCCGTGCGATCCAAAGCTGTACTGCAATTTCTCGGTCTCGGAGTCTTCACCAAGGATGGAGCAGGCTGGAGGCACTCACGGGATTTGCTTAAGCCTCTCTTCAAGCGTGCCGAACTAAGTGATGTGGACCGATTCAAGAAGCACGTCGATCGGATGCTTCCCTTGATTCCCCGGGACGGTCGTACATTCGATTTGGCGCCGCTACTGGGCAAGTTGGTATGTGTCAAGTACAAGAAAGAACTGCTAAGGTCGTGAGACTGACCTGGAAATAGTTTCTGGATAGCGGCACAGAATTTGCTTTTGGAGAATCCTCTGGGGCATTGAATGAGCACTCTGCTCAAGGGGATGAGCTTTTGGCAGCTTGTTATCAGTCGTTAATAGGCATAAGCAAGCGTAGGCATGCGACAAGTAGTTTGGGCCTCCTTTTTGACAAATCATTCGATCAGAACATCCGTAAGGTTCATGAATTTGTCGACCGCCAAGTTGCCCGCGCACTTGCCGCCGCGGACCCCAGGAATATCAGTGCAGAGAGGCCGACAAATATGGATGGTCGGCGGTATGTGCTCCTCGACGAAGCAGCCAAGCATATGCAGGATCCAGCACAATTGAGATACGAAATGATGAACGTGTTTCTCCCGGCATTCGAGAGCACTTCAGTTGTGATGCCAAACGCACTCTTTCAAATTGCGCGTGATCCAGAGATCTGGGGGGACCTACGACGGCAGGCAATGGCCTTGGGGGACCAACCGCTTACTTTTGAATTGCTTAGATCGCTGTCATCTTTTCGCTACGTCATGCTGGAGTCGCTTCGGCTTCATGGGTCATCTGGCCGACTGCAGCGTACCGCAACCTGCGACACTATCCTCCCGCGTGGAGGAGGACCAGATGGAAGCAGTCCAGTCTTCGTGCCCAAAGGCACTCAAGTGTCCCTTGACCTGTCGTCACACTTAAACGACACAGAAATCTGGGGCGACGATGCTGAACTGTTTCGGCCAAGCCGGTTTGAAGGCAGAGTGACAAAATGGGAATTCGTCCCTTTTTCAGGTGGCCCAAGAATCTGCCCAGCACAACAACAAGTGATCACACAATCGATCTACCTCCTTGTGAGGTTGGTTCAAGAGTTTGAGTCGATAGAGAACCGGGATCCATGTTTCGAGTACGTCGAGAAGCTCAAAATCATGATCGAGAGCAGTAACGGTGTTCAGGTAGCCCTCAACGAGTCAGCAAGCACTTCGGTATAAACTAAACGAATGAGTTTCTATCCAAATACTAAGTATAAGAATACATTAATAAAGGATCAAAAGCAAAAGTGTTTGAATTCGCGTCGTCTGCCCGGTTCCTGTTTGTACTGAATATTTGCTGTTCGCCGCATGGACCAAGTAGTTATATTGTGACCAGTGATGGAAGGCCAGCTTGAGCCTACCTCAACTGACTGCACGCGTGTTATTGACACTGTTCTTCCCGCTGCCAGCTTGCCAAGCAGCTGGCAGCTCTGCTCGCCAACAGCCAATCAAAGGCCCCTCTTCTACGTCATTGCCAGCCTGATCCCCACAAGCCCTTGGCCCAGAGCACTCCCCTCCTGCCCCGCGATCGTGCTGAAACTGGAGGAGCAGGGTCATTTTACAGAGAGCAGTCTGTTCAGTGTTGCTGTATTACACGTTGGTCCAGTCACCATTGGGACACTCATGCGCCAGCAGCCACTCACAGGCCGCCTTTGGACCCTGAAGCTTAAAACGCAATTGCGCTGCGTGCAGCACTCCAGATACCGTCCGTCAGGATCGCAATGTCCGTTTGCTCTCCTCTTCTTTTCCCCTAATCTCTTCCACTATTGCTTGCTCTTTGTGACGCATACAAACCTCCAACAAGCTGAACTCATCGTCCATCACCATCCTCGAACCCGCCGCCACGTCTTGATCATCGCTACACCGAATACCGCTGAGTTGCTGCGTCCAACGTCGGGGATTCGACTACGGACTTAGCACGATTGCCAGCCCGAGGCAGCACAAGACTCTTCATACTTGCTGTACTTGACTATTAGCACGCATCGATTGACCGAGGAGCTTGGCTCGTTGAACCATCCCCAAGATGTCGCAAGGGCCACGTCCGACATTCATAAACCTCCCGCCGCCAGGCTCAAATCCGGATACCCTGTCTGAAATGTCGTATGTATTTTCGCTATGCGATTCAGCCGCTGCACCTCCACGGGCTAGAGCTCGATCACGGGCAAGACCTCTGACTAAATTTACTGAGCTAGAGGAACTCCCACCAGCACAACAACATCGCTTTCTGCGCTCTCGACCACTGCTATCAAAGACGGTCACCGAGGTCACTTTACCTCGGGACCAATGGACCGCGGGCATCAGCATAACCCTTCAACCACCAGTCTCGAAGCAGAGCGAGCCGATCGCATATCTCGTCTAGCTGGCCTCGAGCGAGTCTCAACCCTGCGAGCTGGCCCTAGCGGAGCGGCTGCGGGTGCGTCCGCCGGTGGCCCATCTATCTCTCCGCAGACCACTCCGACATCGACGACTGGAGGTTTCCCTCCAAACTTTCCCGCAACCCATAACCTTACGCCATCATATTTCGATAGCAATGGCCAGCCTGTTGCTGTCACGAAGATGAGTACGGTCGGATCTGCTAGCGCCACGGAGAGTTACGCAGGTGACGACGGCCGAACCACTGCTGGAGACCGCGAGGAAGATATGCTCAGCACTGACACGAACTATCGCGAGGCTGGATCCGTTGCCAGTATGGGTGCTGATCATGATGCAATGGACGAGGATATGGATATGATGGCTACGCGCTCCGTTGGTGGATATGAGGATCGCATGAGCGACGATGGCTCCGCCTCGCTCGTCGGTTTTGGTGAAGGCGCTGGCAGCATTGTTTCGGGCCCGATATATCATCGACGCCCTCCACCCGGAAGCTCTGTCCACCCAACTTGGAACCTCGAACGAACGAACTCGGGTATGAGCGACTCTCGTAGAGATAGAGATGTCTTGATGGGCGGGAATGATACCCCGATGAGCGCCTCCGCCGTCCACGACAGGCGAGATCCTCGGATGATGGACGGAGTTGCCGCAGACGCTCCGCATCAAGGCATGCTGACAGACCAAGACAACTTTGTCGATACAACTTTCCGCGGTCCGGTCCCGGCTGGAACCCAACAGAACAGGGAGACTGCTGAAAGAATCGTACACACATTGGACAGTGGTGAAAGCCAGGCAGGAGCGTCCGGTCTGAGCAGTCCCGGTACCGGCGGCCAACCTCTGGGAAAGTTTTACTTTGAGGGAGAAAAGGAGAGGGACTGAGTGATTGATCGTTCGTCCGTTCCTTCTTGCAATAGGATCTTAAACGGGAGTTGGGTTATTTTTGTGTCATGTTTATCTGCCACCAATTGATGGTTTTGTTCCAAATTAGCAGTGATGTCTTATGTATAGGTCATGCCTTTATTCATGTTTACAATACGAGCGACTTCGGTGCAATTCATTCAAGATCTAAAAATTGACTTCAATTTGATTCGGTCATCTTATTATCGCATAAAACCCAAGTGACTTACAAGGGCCGTGTAAGCTTTCCATAGGCAGGCAGCAATCCCCGCCGAACCAAGTCATAGCACAACCAATCCTCATCCGATATCCCAGCCGTGTCTGCATTCCCATCATTTGCTTCTGGGTGAAACCAAAGGCCATTCTGGCCATGTCCACACAGGTTCTTGCGCACGAATGCACATAACCCCATTGGACAGAGCCATACCATACGTTGTGCTGTTGGCCGTCAAGGTTCCTCAATCAAGCACAGGGAAACCGCCTCATCTCACTAACTTAATCAGTCATTCACCACGTAACAATGTCATCTACAATTGCACGAAAACAAAAATCATCACGATGCCTACACCACCTCGAGTAGCGCGAGCCCGCAGAGACGCGCGAGCGAAAGATGCGAAAGCCTTCATCAACAAGACTGTCCCTGCTGTGCTAAAATCCAATGCCCGGGCGAGACGGGGCGTGGAATCGGCTCATGTCGTCGTTGATCCGCCACGATTCGAAGTTTCATCCCCAAAGAGACATGTCAGGCAAACAAGTCAGGAGAAGACTCCTGCTCCAGAGCACGTAGAGCGTATAGAAGAAATATCGGTTGTGGAGTCAGGGAACTTCCGTCCGCGAATACGCATCTCGTTACGAGTATGCGATACCCTCGAGGCAGCTTCATGGTTATATTTCTCGACATATCCTGTCACCAGAGTTGGGGTGTTGAATATGGCGTCCCCATTGCGTCCGGGCGGGGGCGTTCTGTCGGGGGCAACCTCCCAGGAGGAATGGCTTTGCGCCAGGACGACATTGTATCCTTCACTGCGGGAGGAGTTCTACCGTCTTCCCGAGGTGGGCGGAGTGTATACGCAGGATGTCCTCGTTCTGAGGAGCTGGGATGCTTCGGCGCGGGATCTTGCCCGGGAAGAAAGGTTCTTCGTGGATGTAGTGAGCAGTGCTATGCTGAGAATGCCGGATGTGGAAGGGGACTCATATGCGGAGCAGAGAGATAAAGAGATGGTGGTGAAGAAGATGAGAGGGCTGATCAGGATGCTCAGGGGAAAGAAGGTAATGAAGATAGTGTTGGGGGTTTGGGGTTGCGGACCATACGGGAACCCAATTGGTGAAATTGCGAGAGCGTGGAAGAGGGTGCTGTGTGGGAGGAGTAGGGACGGCAGCGATGGGGATGGCTGGGATGGCTTAGAGGTTGTGTTTGCGATCAAGGATCCGAAAATAGCACTGGCTTTTGCGAAGGAGTTTGGAGAGGGCCTCTCCGTGGAGGAGAATGCGGATGGTGAGGCTATTCGAGCACATGATGAGGAGAACGCGGAGTCTTGCAGTGATGATGGGTCCTCGTAGAAATGTTCATTGAGTGACGTGCAAACGTCCGAATCATTATCATTTGCTCCTCTAAGAGGAGTATGAACATTGCGTCGTATATAATAAGTGTGCAATTGAACACGGACCTATCGGTGTGGCTCAGGATTGACGCAGGAAATCACACTTCCGCCAAAGAAATATAACGTGAAAGATGATCATGACCATGAATTCAGATGCACCAGCAGAAAATGTTCTCTTGGGACTTTCCATCTTTCCACCCCAAACGGCTCGATCCCGAAACTAGCGCAGCGCCGGGTCTTGAAAGTAGTCATCGACTCTACCTTGCTTTCTACTCAGGTTCTCCCTCATTTGAACCAAATGACTCCCGCCGAGCTATCCCAGACACGCTGTACATGATGCAAATCAGGGTTCCCTCCGCGAATAGAGACGCAAACTCCAGTACCAAATAAAACTCGTATCTCTGAAAATGGAATCCCCGCTGCAGCTAGGACTCAGCCTATTTAGAAATGACCTCCAAAAAAATCAAACTGTGGAACGCGCGTGCGCAGAAAAAGTCTTGTCGAAAAGAGTATGAGAGAAACAAAGGTGCGTGTGTTCTCGTCTAGTACTAGAGAAGCAAACCCGAACGAATAGTCCATCTCGGGCACAAAAACCGTTCAAGACGTGCAAGAAGAATTCTCAAAATAAAATCAGAGAGAATGAAGATAGGAAGTTGTATCTCATAGGGTCATCGGTCGTGGCCCGTTCGAGACGTGATGTCAAGGGCCATCGAAGCAGGGCTGGTGAGAGAGATTAACAGGTTTGATGGACCGATTGTCTGAAACTGATCATGCCATGTCAGCACATCATGATACCAGGCCAGCTTTGGCTGATAGAAGAGAAAGCTCGGCCGAACTTGTCTGCATTAGGCGCAAATAAAATCCAAGTCTAAACTCTTCGCAACGAGCTGCCAATCCCACACGGCGGCCCAGTTGCCTTGGTCCATCTTTGACCATACTCCTTCCAAGAGCTCTATAGCGCGGTCGCAGTTTCGAAGACCTGTGTAGCCGCGAATCACCTTGATTGCCGCCTTTATTCGTTGTCGCTGAACCACATTGAAGCATGCAGTGCCAATCACAATGCTGGGTATGAGCAATAACGTTTGAGCCGGGTCCGAGGGCTTGAATGACTCAAAAATTGTCAATGATTCCTCCACGGCCAGAGTGATCCGGTTGTCGTCCTGCGCTGGTCTTCTAGCTGGAGGAGGCGATGGTCGTCTGGGGAGAGACTGAGATGCCTCGCATGTCGTCGGCGTTGAGTCCTGTTCGTGCATTGAGTTGGTCCGGGACGGATTGCGTGATGAGGGGCAGCTGTGCGCCAGATTCGAACTGAGACTTATCTCAGCGGAGGATACAGTGGTTGAGCTTGTTGATGATCCCACACTAGCAACCATAGAGGAACGTCGTGGTATATTGCTCATTTGAGTCTGGCTTGGACATGACGATGTCACTGCCACAATGGAACGCCGCAATGGTGGTGGGGATGGTAATGGCGGGTAAATTGTTCGAAAGAGATACACCCACATCATTTGTTTATAAAGAGGGCCGACACGGTGGCCATCGAGGAGTCCATTCTCTGATGGCTGTATCAATCTCCGCGGCTCGGTACAAACTCGTGTAGTCCACGACTGGATCTATGGACGCCGCCATATTTGCACGAATAATGTTTCGAAGACTGGTGATCTGAGAAAGACAGCGAAACAACCCGTCACCGACGCCTATGAGACGAGGTGAGGGGATGGAACCATTGCACGCCCAGCTTGCCGACGACAGGCGGCTAGAGCCGACTCCAGAGTAATATAGTAGATCATCCGCAAATATGTGATATTGGAAAAAACTCGGTAATGAATGAGTGAAAGACTTCATTCTCGGGGGGAGAGTGCTGTATGAGGGTCTGATATGCCTGTAGGTGAACTCTATGCTCGCCCCTTGGATTGCCTTCGGCCCGGGTTTGGAGTAGCAGACATAGCATTTGTCCATAGCGTGCAGCGAGGACAGTAGCATGAGCTGGGTCATCTTTAGTGACAGGGGTCTCCATGTCCTTGTATAGTCGTTTTAATGCTTCTTCATGGTGATAGTCACCCCGCTGTTGCAAGGACTCTCGGGATGCGGTAGGAGTTTCGTTCAGAATTTTGGAACCATACGGTGAGTCCAGGTCGATATGTTTGTTGCTTACGGCCAAGATGGAGTGCATTAGTCCTTGATGCTGGTTAGCAAGCGGCAAGACGATATCCTTGAAGGCATTCTTCGCCTCGCCCTCTACCGTCAACACATTGCTCAGGTGTGTGATTTAGTGTTTCCAGAAGATCATGTCTTCAGCAGTTTCCACACCATGAAATATCGGCTGCATGGTGATGACAGGTTGTGCATCTTGGTGCATGCGTTCTAGATGAGCGAAGCACGCCAGTTAGCAAAGGCCTTTCACTCCAATGAGGTCTCGCGCTACCACTTTCCGAGCGAACTTGCCTTCCTCCGCCTTTTCTTTCCCACTCTTCCAAATTTGTTTCTCATGGTAGCCCTCACAGACCACAGCATTCTTCTCACAGTTCATACCTAGCATGGAGATGGGAAAATCAGTGTAAGTCCAATGATAGGCTTTGCGCCAAGACATGAAAAGTGGCCAATCTAAAACTCACAGCGTGGTTTCGCCTCATCACATTTCTTCTTTCTCTTTCGACAAGTAATACAACCCGTCTTAGAGCGTCCCTTTGTGACCTTGCTGGTGGAAATGGTGGCTGTGGAAGGATTCTTCCGCGGCCGTCCTCGTGGCCGTTTTTGTTTGCTCTCCGAGGTATCGTGTGATACACTGGGGGTGATGGGAGCTACTGTCACATCATTCAGTTTGACGTCATCATCTGTTGGTTCCAGCTTAGGTAGAGTATTGGGCTCTTGCTGAGCGTGCTCCCAGTGATCCCAAGTCACCTCATTGTCCACCTCATCGCGTTCGACATAACCTATACTCCATGAATCGGTACAGGAGGATGAAGCCGAGTGAGCTGTTGTAGGTACCGAGGAATTGTCCATAGCTGTATCCATTCCCGAGCTCATGGGAGAGAGCGGGCCTGTTTGCGGTGGCCCTGCAAAGGGATGATCTTTCCAGACTATCTCCGTCGGTGAAGGTGATGGTAGAACTGTGCCATCCCATGTCCCATCATCAGACGGCATAATTCTATAGCCTGGCCACACCAGCTCTTTGTCCGTTGCGATTGTCAATCCTGCTTCCATTGATCTTCGGTAGCCTTAACATGCCCGATTCTCGCTTCTGCTGCTTCACAGCGCGTAATATCGATCAGCGGTAAGCCGGAAAACGATGGCAACGAAGGTGACAGCCTGGATAGCGATTGGACGAAATGCTTCGAAAACTCTCGGCGCTCTGTGTCACTCTACATTAACTGCAAGCAATGTAAAGCAGATGTTTGCGACGGCAGAAATTGAGAGGACAATCATGTATTGTATATTTCGGCAAGCTGAGACAAGATGAGGAGTATGGCATTACGTAGCTTGGCAAGCTGCCAATTTAGCCTTGCGGAGGCCGCTGATCGAAGCTGTTGTGGCAAGCCGAGACAGGTGGTGTGAGAGAAGATCACGGGCGATGGACAATATGTATGGTCTGTGATGGAAGCTCAGCCCCTCTAAGGTGGTGGAGGTCGGTGCTATTATTTGGCGAGCAAGGCCAAAGAACCAGATGGCGTCGAATCGTGAAAGCGTAGTCGAATGCCTGTGAGAACTTGTCCACACTCTGCGGATGGTCCCCCACATTCTATGTATGTTTGGTATGTATGTCCTCACCAAGTGACTCTCGGGGAGGGGTGCCTCCTGGGCATGGAGGCTCGGGACCCAGTCTCACGATGCAGGGTGAGATGGATGGTGACCCTGCAATGGGCGTCTGCCAAGACATTTTCTGAACCTGAGTCCGATTTGTGCCGTTGGCAACATCCTGGAAGC
>AFRD01000569.1:0-18181 GCA_000222875.2 Periglandula ipomoeae IasaF13
GGCATCGGCAATTGACTTCGTCGAGTTCAGTGTGTAAAATGTCTCCAGAATTTCGGCAAGTATTTCGGTCAATTGCACGAACCGAGTGAACAAAATACGTCCTTTCTCAATATCTTGCTTCTCATCAGCGTCTCCTTCGTCCCATTCCACGTCTGGGAAATCATTGGCAGTTAATGCTCGCACCCCCCAGTTAGACACAAATATGTGAGAAGGACGACCATGAATCAATGAACCCCATTTGTCTTGTATGTATAATGCCCACGCGAGGCGTCGCCTCAGCCCTTTCTCCCATGGAGGGATCTTCCAGTTCGAACAGTCTAGATGCAAGCCGAGTTCTTGGCCGATGGCCACAAGTTGAGCTGTCGGTGCCCACTGATCTCCCTCTGGTCTCTGAGACAGAAGCAAGCCTGCTTGGATGGTGGATAATTTCGGCCTGTTCATTGCATCTGCCAGGGTGCTTCGCATCAATCTCTCGAGTTCTTGGACATTCGGACGAGGCAAACGGGCCAGCTCCGGACTATGGTCCCACCAGTTGATGGCTAGTATATAGACTGCTGCCAGGATGGGAGGAGAGAACTCGCGGTGAGAACGCTCGTACTTTTCCAAGAAGACGTGTTTTTGAATGATTGGAAAGCCGGGATGAACGATTCGAAAGTATAAGTCGATCAATTTGCGACCATGTGGTGATACGACAGCCTCGATAGCGTCCGCATCCTCAACTACATGATCGTATCCGGGAGTGCTGCTGTCTGGCAGCATCAAGAAAGTGTCGTTCTCGCTCACCTTTCGAAGGGTGCCTCTGGCCAGTAAGCTCTCGTCTTGAGGGTCGAACGTGGACAGGTTGATAAGTGATGGCTCGAAATCTGTCGTCAAGCCAATGTATTGACTGTATCGGTCATTCTGCATGCCGAGGGTCCGCTTCAGCAAAGTTGGACCACCCACATTGGCCATATCCTCGAGGAAAGAGCTGGCAGCCGTGCTTGATAGACTTGAATTACCAAGTTTGCGATTAGACATATTTGGAGAGCTGAAATGAGATTTGGTTAGCTCGCCAGATCAGCGAAGGAGATAGCACAACGGTCTATTTGTTGGAGATGATATGAATGATTTGATTCTCAAACATAGCAACAAGAATAAAACTCCGGCACCAGTTAGGGCTCTTACCTTCGTTTGCTAAAGCTGGCTTCCCGAGTTGGGACACCGTTCAATTTTCGTTTTCGAGTCTGGGGACTTGCAAGGGAACTAGAAAGGAACGAGCAATCGGAGCCGCTTGCTTGACAAGCAGTGCAGCTATCTTCATCATCGCTGATGACACATTTCGTCCCAGAAAACTGGCAGGACTGACACGCTACTGTTGAACCAGCCAGCGACGAAGACTCGACCGACGCGCCGGTCTGCACACTGCTGGGTCCTATCTCAAATCTGATCAAGCTGTCTTGTCGTTGTGGTGCTGGGTCCCGCCTTGGAGGCTTTGGTGCAATGGCAATCGGAGCTGTCCGTTGCACTGATGAGTTTTGCGCCATGTTGGGTAGTCGTTGAGATTGTAAACCAGCGATGGAGAAGCACAATGTTTGTTCATATATATTCAAGTACGATGCCCAAGCTTGTTTGTGAGAAGATTTGTTTTGGAAAAGTGTGATGTCTGGTATAGGGCGTGAAAAGAGGTCGCTGATCTGCGCTGGAGAGAAAATGAACATAGTAATAATCTATCTCCCTTAGGTCTGAAAGTGTTTTGGCTGTCGATCAACCTTGGCCAAACCGAACGCAACGACGAACCTGACACTGCGACGAGAAGAAGCGGATATTGTGTTGATGGCTGGGCAGGTGGCAAGATGTCTATTCTGTGCGCTGCCAAAGCCGATGAGCCGGGGTGACTTGGTGTGTCTGAAACTCGGTGTCAGGAAGTCAAGTTACGACGGAGGCCAAGATGAGATAACCGTGGGTTATCGGCGTCATTGAAACCGACAGCTGCGTCTTTTCGCACTTTTGCGGCCAGGAGACAGTGACGTAAATCCGTCTATATCGCCAAGATTGTCTGGTAGCCCGTATCGGACATCGAGAATCTGTTTGCACGCTACAGTGTAGAGAGGCGGGCAATGAGAATGGCGAGAGGGCCAGACACTTCAGTGAGCAAGGGCTGGCTTGAACCTAGTCCGCTTTTACCTATTGATGCGGAACACCGGTGGGCACTGCACTGCATAACATGTATCCGTTGTCTGCAGAGGAGACAAGAAGGCGGCAGGGAAGTGGAAGGATGCAGATGAGGAGCAGAGCCGAGAGGCGAAGAATTTATCGAGGTGTCTAGGTGTCTGATGTTCCGGCTCTGGGATGGCACCAGCCTCTCGCGTGTACGGCGTGTCTGCCAATGGAGAGGCAGAGAATTCAAACGTAAGAGGCAGCAACGCAAAATGTCGCTCCGTCGAGCCTGCCAACTTTAAACCCGCCTGGCACACAAAGAAAAGTGTGACATGTGCGTCTTCGGTCTTCTGCCCTTCCACTCACTTCCCCCTTCCCCAGACTGGGGGCGACCCTCAACAAGACAACCCGGCCAGAGATGACGGATGAATGGGACCGCCAGTGGGGGAGAAGGCAAAAAAAATAAACCCAGTAAGTCTGGAAGCAAGTGACATGGCGTTCAAAATGCACTGATACCATCGTTTCTCAACGGAGGCGCGCCGGCAAACGACTTTAAACCGGGGCTTAGCGATCACATCAATCGGCCATCGACAACAGCCATGCCGGTCGCCAGCGTCGCAAAAAAGGCGTGACGGAAATGCAAACCGCGCCATGGCCCACGCACGGGGTTTAGTTTGATAATTTTTTAGCTCAACTGTTCAACAAGCGGCCGCTCGCTCTAACACCACCATCCCACCTTTTCTGTTCAGAGACGGTTTCCCTTATCGCGCCCAGTCATTGGCGGCAGCTTGTGTCAAATCACATCTTTGGCTGACGGGGCTGACACCATTGTCTTCCCCGTACCGGACCGGCTGGTACCCTCGCTTCATGAATCTGGTGCTTTGGAATTCTCGATGCTTTTCCCGTCCGTCCATCAGCGACGTATCCTGTGTCTAGGAATGGGGAGAAACCCTTGCCCATGGCATATTTATCAGTTCGCCGTTTGAAATACCCCAGACCGGGTCACAACCCCTCTTAAGAATATCTACAGAATCTTTTGACGGAGACACGCGACATTTGCTTGGATCTTTCAACCCCTGAATATCTTTAGCCAATGTCGTGTTATGTCGGATGCTGCCTTGCTCGACACGCGGTCCAATTCAGCAGACAGGCACAGAAACTGAAAAGACCCTTCGCATCGTCATATCATGCTTCAAGCTTACCGCACATGTACCGCACATGTACCGCATACGTGGGCCGTCGGCGCTGACGTCAACCACGAGACTAAGCATGTACATGTATGCCCCCAGCCGATAAGTGGTAAAACTAATGGAATAATGACAAATTGGCGATTCAGCGCCTCCGCGTCAATGCAATCGTTGCATCAATCTCTTGTCTGTGGTTTTCCCGGCCAGCTGCACGGGGAATTGGTAATGCGACTGCGATGGCCCGCCGCACTCTGCAGTATATTTCACGATAGCGGTTTCGTTTGCAAGGTTTCAGGGTCGCTGCGAGATGCAGAACAGGGATCGAGCCAGTCGAGGCCCCAGGATGCCTAATCTGAGAGCTAGGGTGTCGTGTTTCCGCCATCTCACTGAACCATTCGTTATCAGGAGCAAGAAATACCTACTCGTAATGATAAAGGGACCTCGACCCGCTGATAAACAAGTGCACAATAACCAAAAGCCCTTCCACCCCCCACTCCGGGCACTCATCCGTGGTGACTTCCGGCCATCCATTTCCTAATAAGGTGTGCCGCCAGACCTAGACAGCACCAAGTGCAGACGGTGAGACGTCCAGCCACCAGCCAGGCTGCTGGTAGGAGCGGCTGTAGCGCTAAAGCCGTGCCGCTTGGCTGGTCTCTATTACCAAATCGAAAACCAATTCCGCAACTTGGAGCGTGGAACCACAGTTCATTTAACGTAATGGCTCTCGCCGCAGGCCACATCGAGTCAGTCTGTTCGGCCCTTCTGCGAATCACAAATGGCCCGAGAGGGACTGCGACTGCGTCCTCATCTTTGCTGTACAACTTGAGGCAACGTTATTACCGAGCTCACATGTACAGAGTAGTAATAATCAATTTGCTCATTAGCCAAGTGGCTCGAAAGAACCAAATGCGTCGTTCGAATCCGTGGGTGTTAGGGCTTCAAACTAATACTTGTGACAATGCAGTGTCGGGTTTGCTTCCCGATCCCTTGTCCGGGGCTAGGTTCATCTACTCTATGTACATTCAGTGTTCGATCTACTAGCGCAAAACTCAAGTAGGAAATTACCTCGGGCAGGGTGGTCGGCTTGACATATGCTCTAGCTGGTGAAGGCCTCATGCCCTTGTTGAAAATCGCATTTCACCTGCCCAGACGAGATGTTCCAACCGGTCAGCGACTGGTTTGTTTGGTAGTATGAGGAACTTTGGTGGAAGAGACTCGTGCCTTGGCAGCCATTTTGGTGCTCCTCCCTAATAATACCAACCTGTCGAGATGGGGCTGGTGTAGGACCCTCCAAAATGCAAGCTCGAGACATTCTACTCTTCAACGGAGCTCACGGACAATGGCAGGACAAGAGGCTGCTGTACGTCTGCAACCTGGCCCAAGGACAGACTACGAAGCAATTCCATCTGGGTTCAATCTTGCTCTACGACTCATCGTCTTACTCTCCTCGCAATTGTCGTCGTTTTGCGGCCCGCGACCGGCGCACTTACATGACGGTCTATGTCCGGATGACGGAGCTGCGCAACGAGAATTTGAGACTCCTCGGCGCTAAGACTCACGATATGTCCCCACACAAGACCGAAACGAACGGAGGCACAGGGATGCTGGGCTCCTCCGTCCGTGAGGGGCATCGTGGCTGTCAATTGGACACGAGCTTCGAGAAGGCAGAGTGTTTCGGTGTTTCGGAGAGGTTTCGGTGATGGGCGATCGTGCTTCAGTGATGACACATCTACCTCCACAACCCACTACTATTGGACATGCGGCTCGCTTCATATACGTGTAAATATACAGAGTAGACGTATATTAATTGCGCTAGGCAATCTTTCCTGTGTATTGTTGTACTCTGTTCTCAATCAAGCAACTTCTCAGATGTTCAGGGTCGGGGTGCGTGCCGTGCCTTCGGACAACATTGTGTGCTGGCACCTCCCAGCCTGATGCGACCATGATAAGCATAATATTAATTCTCTTTGCTGACGTATTTGACGATACTACACGTTTCGGGCAGAATCTGAGCGAGAATCTACCTTTCCGATCGAATTGTTCTGTCTTGAACACTCCCTCGGATGGCATTGTGACGTTCTCCGGTCTATTGAATCGGCCACGTTTTTCCAATGGAACAAACATTTTTGGGGTTGGGCACACGGCAACCTCAATCTTACTCAATTGGGAAGGAATGAAGCTTTAGTAAACATGTTGGCCTACAGGCAATTGTAGTCTATTCAACTACCGCTATGCCGGACTTTCAGCCGACGACAACCGCTCGGAGTGTCGTCTCTCATCTCGGGCAATTTTGCCTCATGCTCTTTCTCTTGCAACTGATATCTGGCCTTTCATGCCATTTGTAGCGACGGCGGCGTCCACACCATGCTCTCTTCTAAATAGAGCTCTGTTCGGTCCGTCGACCCACGGGGCGGGAGCATCAGCTGCAGCTGCAGTTTAATCTCGAACCCTAATCTCTTGTGGAGTGGTACAGCAGGCATCACCGCTTCCAAGATGATGGCCTTGTCGGTAACTGCCGCCATATCCTTCAACTCTCTGAGCAGAGCTGACGCAGCGCCCTGACCGCCCCATTTGGGATGAGTGCATAAGAATGTGACATCTGCAGATATGTTTCAGTGAGATGATTGCCCCCCGTGAGGTAAAGCGATCTGCAGGCGTGCGGTGATGTAAATGCAATGACACATGGGCCGGGTATATTCTTCAGTTCCGATGACACATTATCGAAAGATCTCTGGCTGCATGGTGTAACATGCCTCCATGGGATTACCCGTGGAACGCAACCCAAGCGAATGTGGAGCGCAGAAACAATGTTCAATATGTCGTATCCCAAGCCGACCTTATGAAGAAATGCTTCATTAATACCTACAGGGTATTACCAATATCGGAGATTTTTGGCACTGCAAGCACAATACATGCACAAGTAACTGGGGGTGTAATCGACGATCATGTATATAGCGCGCCGCCAATTGCGGGTGAAAAGCAGAAGGAGCACAGACAACAGAGCCAAAAAAGAAAAAAGAGGACTTACGAAAATATCCCTTCTCACCGAGGATCCTTTTCCTCGCATCAGCCGCAATATTCGTGTACTCTTCCAGAACGTTCCTCCCGCAGAATTCTGGCCACTCGCCTTCGATTGTCGTTGCAGAAGGTGGTAGTGAGGCTTCCCCACCAGTTCCATACTCCAACCACTTGACGAAGCTGGCTATTTCGCCCGTCGAAGGATCCCGCGCTATTAGAACACCCTTGCCTGTTTCTTGAATGTGCTCTCGAGTATTCTTCGTAATCCAGCCGTGGAAGAATTCTAGGGCTTGGGGACCGGGAAATTGAGCGTGCGTGAGGAGGTTGCTGTCCATGGCTTGGAGGTGAATGTCCGAGATGATTGGCGCGTCATCCTCGAGGGGTATTACAATGTCGAATGTAGGTTTTGCCATTGTGATGTTGGGTCAAGAGATTTGATTCCAGGAACTCCTTAAGCTTCCCTTGAAGGGTAATTGGATCATTTACTGGGAATGAAAGGAAGTTCGGATCTGGGTTCAATGGGCTTGTTCTGCGCTTAAGACATCATGTGACTGGGAGGTGGATTTTGACGCCGCGGACGCCGCGATGCATCGGAGTTTGGAATTGGAGTCAACGAACAGCCTTTGGCAGTTCTGTCACATCTTCAGAGATTCGATTGAATTTGGAGAAGGCGATTGATATGGCGAAGCAACTATCCTCAAATAGTTTATGAGCCTTGAAGGCGTCCAGTTGCTCATCACCACGCGAGAAACTAGAGGGCAAATCATAAGCGCCCAGCTGAAAGCCATCGTGACTCACATCCAGGAGTGAAGAAAACGAGTTTCCTGCAACATATTCTTCGAGTAGCATTTGTATGAACTTGACATCACATTCAAAGATAGTTGAAATTTTCTTGACTGAGCCCATTGTACACCGAATTTGACATCATGAGCGCCGATTCCTTCATCGAGAGCAACTCAGCGTTGCAGACAGTAAGACGCTTTCCTCGCTTACCAAGCTCGGCGACGCTCACAAGAGGACAACCGCCCAGTAGCTGTGATGACATGCGGGATTGCAGGTCAATAGCCCCCATAATGCCATGCGTCTCGTGCCCTGTCACTAAATCTTGACACCCTGACATCAGGAGCTGGAAAATCAACCCTCTCCCAAAGCATAGTCGCAAACCTGCCATACTTCGTGCGCCTCTCAGTAGACAAGTTTGTTTATGAAAAATACGGCCTCTTCGGAATCGACTACCCCAAAGACAAATACGACGCATACCTAGACGAAGGGCAAGAGCATGTAAAAGACGAACTGAGGCGCCTGCTCACGACAAAGGAGAAGGACATCGTTCTCGATCTTGCTTTTTGGAACAAAGAATATCAAGAAGAGTACAGAGGTATAATTGAACAGCATGGAGGTAGGTCGGTGCTCGTATTTCTTGATGCGGATAGGGACACTCTGAAGAAGAGAATCGATGGGCGGCGGGCGATGAGAGATAGTCTCCCCCTGGACGATGAGAGAAGAAATGGGGACTCGGCATTCGATATCGACGAAAAGACATTCGAGATGTATTGTGAGGGATTTGAGAGACCTAATGGGGAGGGCGAGATTGTTGTCAAGGTGACTTGACTGTGTATGTACCAAACCATGATACATAGGAATGAATCAGTCACTGCTCCATATTTCATTCTCGCAGAATATGCAAATGCCCTCAAACCACTACTACCATTTAGTTTACATCGTAATTTGTCCCTGATAGCGCTCGAGCAGGACCATTCCCGAGACTGATGTCCTCCAGAACAGTCAACCCAAATGGTCTACCAACGTGGCTGCTATAAAACCTGTACCCAAAGAAGGAAATTGCCACGACAGGAAGTGTGACATAGCTTGCAAAGAAACCCGAGACCGAAAATCGATGAATGAATGACTCAAAACCATTGAAGAACAAAATGACATTGAACAGCACGATGCATATCCACGCCGTGTATGGCTGGAACCAGGAACGCAGTTCTAGACCTTTCCGATCAATGCCTTGAACTGCAAGAGCGGCATGAAATCGGGTGTAGCATACACATATCATGATCCATGCAATGAGGCTGCTCAGTGCTGGTCGGGGAAAGGTCAGGTATTAGCTCATGAAGATGGTGAGAACGATGACAGTGACTATGTAATACCTGATAAATTGGATAGCCAAATGAATGCCTGGGCTGAGCCACTGGACACTGATAAGAACGCCAATATACCGAAGCAAAAGCCCACTAGGACACCGATATATGGCGTCCCAATGCGATTTGTTCGGACGAAGAAGCGAGGCATGGAGTCTGCAAAGGAAACTGTCAATGTCCGGGCTGCTTCGTCTAAATTCAGGATATCTGTAGGGCGTGGAGCTACCTTGTCTTGCCAGCGCCAGAAGTGTTCGAGACACAGCGAAGCAATTCTCGTTGCATGATGACAATGCCGACGTCATGACCTTTTCTTGGTCCTCAGCCTTGATCCCATTGTTGATTTCAGGCAACTTACCACAGCGTTGATGATGCTAGGGAGCACTTGCACGCCAGTCTGCTTGCATATGACGACGAACGGGGACGAAGCGGCAGTCGATCCGCCTTTTGATACGGCATCGAGAAGCATTGGGGAGTGCTGACTCACGTTGAGAGAGATGATAAGCACTGTTACGATATAAAGACCAACTGGAATTGTGTAAGTCGGGTGCTTTCAGCAACGTTTACCGAATTTAGATATCGTCTCAAGAGGAATTAGGATATCACCAAAAGACCTTACCAATTCGATAGAAGACAGTCCTCGTAGCAGTTTTCATCGTCTTCCGTGGGTTGCGGGCCTCCCCAGCAAGAACGCTCACGCCCTCAATGCCACCAAAAGCAAAGGCCGCCTGGGTAAGAACTTTCCATAATCCAAGAAACCTAGCAAGGGATATAGGCTCAAGACTTTTGAACGTGTCATTGAAAGGCTCTTCCCGCCAGTATCTCCCGCCCGTGTACACGCCGTCGATGCCGCCGTCGTTTGCAACAATACCAAATATGATGAGCCCCAGGAGTATGGCTACCTTGATGCACGCGAAACTGAATTCTATTTCACCAAAGTATTTGACGTCAGCGAGGTTGATGGCGATGGCGACGATGAGAAAGGCTGCAATGTAGGCAGGGACATGAGTGGAGGAAGAGTCCCAGAAACTGATCATGATGGCGGCCGCAGAGACCTCGGTTGGTATGGCGAGGCCAGTTTGCAGAATGTAGTTGATGCCCATCATGAAACCAGCTTCGGGGGAGATGTACTTGTTGCCCATCTCGATGAAGCCTCCGATGTTAGGGGCATAGACGGTCCTGTCATAGTGGTGATCAGCCGGGAATTTAGGATGATGAAGGTAGTCTGACGTCAGGATGTATTCGGAATGAGACCTGTTGCGTACATTTCTCCCAAACAAAACATCATCATGCCCACGAGACATCCTACAAAGGCATATCCCAGGAAAAAACCGACTGGGCCGCCGTTGACCAAGGCGGCGCCGGAGCCAAGGAAAAGACCGGTTCCAATGGTTCCGGCAACCGCTATCATGGAAACATGGCGTGGTTTCTATAGAACGAAAGCAGGAGGTCCCCATATCAGCTTCTATATTTCCAAGAACAGACTCATACAAACTCACCAAATCACGCTTCGTGCCAAATTCGCCTTCACGAGTCTCAGCGAGGCCAGCCTCCGCATCTTGAAGTACAGCGCCAGCGCCAGGCCGCACGGAAATCGTGGGCCCGAGTGTATCGTCTGGTTTCTCTGCAGACCGCATTGTGTAAGAGCATTCAAAGGCTACGAGGAAGTGACATGTGCAAAACAATACAATGTCAGTAACAGTTGTGATCGAAGCACAATTCTGAAATCTACTCCGGCAATGTCACTTCACAATGCTTCTCCCAATTGTCTATCGAGGTTTCAGACAACAGTTATAGCATTGATTGCATGGCTTGACTTCTGAGCCGGTAGCAAATGCGCGGCCCCCATCTAATACTGGTACCTTTACGTGGGGGTGAGATCTCATGATAAGCCGGACCAGGATCTGGGTGTTATTGAGATTATCCGCAGCCGTTTTCGCGGGGTAGTTTGAGTGTCAAGAATGGTAGACGGCAGTTTGAGTCATGTCTGGTTCATACCATATTAGGACGGCGGGGGAATTGGGGGTCATGCTGACTGACGATGCGGCCTGGTGAGATATTATGTATCATAGCTGCCCCGGGTAATGATGATGGAAGTCAATGTTGGTGGGTCGATGTCGTTGCTGAAGGGTTTAGGATAAACAGCTTCCTATCGTCCATGTGGAGTGGATTTGATATGACATTGTCGAGTCATTGGCAGAGAAAGCATTTATAAGTCTCAAATGCTTCCTCTCAATTCGCGGACGCAGAGCCTCCTATCTGTGTGCATTGGAGCTTGGTGTAGTGTTGATGCTTTCAGTGTGACATGAGCATCAAAATGCTTCGAGATTCCTCCTCAAATCGGATGCATTACATCAGAGATAGATCAGTGACTGACAATGCTTGCAACTCCTTTGTGACAGGCTGCATGCAATGTGGTCAAAGAAGCTTGTTGGTTGAAGGAGGCATTCGAGTCTGGTGCGTCAGAGGGCAGTGCCAGGGAGTCTGGTGTCACTGACATTGGGAATCCACTGAGTCAGAGGCTATTGGCCATTTGATTCCATACCTAATATCTGGCCTTCCCCAGATCAACTGTGCTGTCTGTCTGTCTGTCCATCTGTGTCTGTCGACTGTCGACTGTCGACTGTCGACTCATGGCTCCCAACCCATCCCATCAATCATCCGCATCCATGCACAAGTGCAACCCTCCCAGGAGAAGCTCTGCACACCTCACACCACTCCAAGTCTGTATTTCCAATTCTGGTTGGACCGCCCTCCGCGCCGGCAAGTCGGAAATCGCACACGACCGTTGAGCACCCAGCAGAATTCGGCGTGAAACCCAAGGGCCGAAGAGAGAGAGGGAGAGAAAAAAAACTATTTGATTCCGTCGCGCTCCGCTTCCGGCTGCTCATCGTGGACAAGGCCGCCTGTCGCTGTTGGCCAATTGCTCGAAACGGCGACTCAACACTTTCTAACGTCTGTATCGCCGCCATCGCCGGCCAATTGACCTGCCACTGCCATTACTTCCAGCATCAGACGGGGTATCCAAAGCTGAGCTGCCCAACTCTGCCGTCGCCGACTCTCACCGTCACACGTGTCCCGCGCTGCTGCATCACCGCATTATTCCTGCATCACCGGCGCAGTGCCCGCAGCCGACGGCTCAACAGATCCCTGGCTTTGGCACCGCCGTCCTGGAACCATTGGAACCTTTGCATCCTTCGGCCCATGCACCACGCCGCTTCCAGCTTTGTTCTGCCTCCTCTGTGCCGCTCCGACGACTTAAAGCACGACCAGGCGAACAGGTTGACCCGTCACACGCGAGCCTGAACAAAGAGAAGCTGTTGCACGCGCAGGCGTCCCAGAGACTTGACAACAGCATCCAGTCCCCGATCCCAGACCAGTCCCAGTCCCAGTCCCGGTCAAGTCCCAATCCCAGTCACAGTCACAGACCCAAGCCATCCATCCCTCCGATTGTCCATCCTCCCACTTCCAGCCGTCACTGTCTGTCTGGTCACTCGCTCGTTACGCAGCTTGCTGCTGAAGCACAACAGCCATGCCTCGAGACAGGGACCTGGACAACGCATCATCGAGCGGCCAATCAAGGCGACCGCCCCTCGATCACCGCGACAGCGACTCCCACAGCGATACCACAAATACCTCTGGAGCTCCCTCTCACCACCATCGCACAAAGACACATCAGAAGCATCAGCACCACGTCGGCCGCCTGCACGCCCGTGTCCCTTCCTCCAAGGCCTTCCACAAACAACACGGCCATGCTCACGCCAACGCCCACGGTCAGGCTCCCAAATTGACCCGACGACAGACCTCACGACCAGCATCCCCCACCGAAGTCGAACGCCCGCCGCATCGAAGAGCTACCAGCGAGGTCAAGCTCCCCCGCCAGTCGTCGACAGCCAACCTCCCCAAGAACTTATCGCACACGAGCTTGAAGCGCAATCGCTCTCACGTCGAAGTCGGCAAGTGCACCAAATCGTCCGACAAGCTCAAGCGTACATCGAGCGGAACCGGCATACATCGCCACACTGCCAAGAGCAGCAAGACCCAGGTGCACTTCGACCTCGGTAGCGACGATCCCGAAGGCGAATGGGTTGATGCCAGTGGCTCCAATTCGCCGTATCTATCTCGCAAAGGTTCGCTCAACAGCAGCGCACAGTCGTCGTTGCGCCACGGACCAAGCGCAGAGAACTCTCGACCTGTGACGCCCAGCGCTCCTTCCCAGACACAGCCGCAATCCTCCTCGCCGGCCGACAAAGAGACTTCCCAGCACAAAGAATACCTCACTTCTCGTCTCCTGCAGCGGACACCGTCGCACGGTGCGCCCCCTCAGATGACTGTCGACATTGCCAAGGGTGCGCCGGCGCAATTGGCCCGATCCATTAGCTCGACTGATCGCGCTGTATTACCTTCGAAC
Source organism: Periglandula ipomoeae IasaF13 (assembly GCA_000222875.2). Classification (NCBI taxonomy): domain Eukaryota; kingdom Fungi; phylum Ascomycota; class Sordariomycetes; order Hypocreales; family Clavicipitaceae; genus Periglandula; species Periglandula ipomoeae. Next base: position 12,897 of record AFRD01000569.1, read on the forward strand.
GGCAGTAATCAGGACGAACTTGTTTCGCGGTTTGTCGACACCCCAGGATCCGGTTTAACTAGCCAAGGTTCCTTCTATCAGCAGCCTGGTCATGGCACAAGTCAAAGATTGGATGAGCTACCTAGAAGACCAAACTCTATGGCAAATTTGGAACAGTCTGTCAAGAAGCAGGAGCCGAAGATAAGAGTACCGAGTGAGGTTGATACGAGCGCCTTAGTTCCGAAACCAGGTCGACGCACGGCAGCTCCCCCTGCGGAAACATCGCGAACACAGCAAAAGCTGAATCTGCAACGAGCCAGCTCCGTTCTGGAACCCGGCCAGGGACTATCCGGAGCGGGAGGCGTAGTCGGAGCCAGTCCACTGATAGGAGTTGGCGGATCTGGCTACGATGGAGGAAACAGTCGTGATCCTCGCCTGGGAAAAGTTTTGGAAAGGACAGGCATGGAGTACCTCGTTGTTCGAAGATATCAAAACCCAGTTGCCAGATCTTTGAATCGCCTCAGTCGCCTCCCAGGCATGGAAAAGTCGCGGAGGATACCACGAACACCCACCGGCGCTGTCAACGGCAAGCGAGGGCCCGTTGCGGATGTAAATGCCCGTCATACCCGTAACGTTAGCATGCCTGATCCTCGCCAGACCACGCCAAAGTCGACCAACGGAGCTGGCTCAAGTTTCGAGGGAGACGAGGTCAGTCGACTGAATGAACGACTGAGCGGAGTAAGCTTGGTCGGAGCAGACGAGGAAGACGGAACAAACGCCCTGTTACGGAATCTGTGGGAGAAGTCGATGGATTTAAGCGCCAGTACCGACTAAACCACGCCTACAACTGCAGCATATACCAACTTATACACAAATCATGAAACAGTCTTGGTTTTCCATCCAAGTCGATATATATTAGCGCTCTACTTTACGGCCTCTTTAAACACCCAGCGAACATATTGGAGCTCGAACGTACATAACGATTTTTTTTCTCGTCACGGACCCATGGGAGATAAACAAAACCTAAATTCTAGATTGGAACGCCAGTCGCACATGGTAGATAAAAACCCCAAATAGTCTGCTTTTTTCTCTTCCAAACCATAACTGTCACGCGCTGGACCAACGAAACATTTGGCATGTATTTGGCAGGGATTGGTACTATACACTGTAATGACTGATGAATATACTCATAACTTCTTGTAATTATGTGTGCTAGTGTTGATATTTAATGGAGATTGTACTGCCGCCTATCCGTGTACCTATGATTGCTGTAGATACCGCGGTCTATGTTTAGCCACCAGTTCTATTCCCCTTCTACAGTCACTGATGCCTCCGCTGTAATATATGAGTAGAATCAGTTGGACTTCCACAATTCCTCTTCCGATACAATCACGCCATGCTATTTATTACAAACAAAAACCAACGCCAAAAACCCATCTTTTACACATTCAGCGACAACAAGTCATACTTGACGCACCGCTCGACCTACGCAAGTTAGCCAAAAATCCACCCAAATAAAGACGAGACAAGAACAACTTACATCATCAACACTCGCCTGGAGGAACTTCCTCGCCTCAAGACCCGCCCAGACCAGTATCATGGAAAAGTCGCCTCCACAGGCCATACTCGCGCCTGACTGCGCACCAAGCTGTCGCAGGATAGGCAACGAACTACTGAGCAGGTCGACATCTGGGTTTAAGCTCCTCCCTATTCCCTCAAGAAGCAGAATACTGATGACAACATTGACAAAGTCTCCTTCAAGACGAACATGGTGGTTGCGCACCATCGAGAGCACTTGCTGGAGAATATCGCCGATCTTGACATTTCCTAGCGCCAAGGTGCGAGATTTGACGCTCAGAACGAGATGCTGCATCTTGAGAGCGAAAACTTCCTTGTCAAGCACGGCTTCAGGCTGCCGACAGCGCTCGCACATGAGGTGGCCGGCTTTGTAGCCATCAAATTCGGCGACGGCGCGGAACAGGTCTAGGAAGTTGGCGCGGTTGGTGGCGTTGAGCTCGGTAACGAGGCCTGTGTCTATGAAAATGAGTTGAGGACGGTAGCCCTCGGCGTCGATCTTGGCGAGCTCTGCCTCCCAGGCTGCCTTGTTGGAGCGGTGGCGGTAGGGACGCAGACGCTCGAGGACCTGCTCTGTCACGTCGACGTCGTTGTTGTGCGCGTTTGTGTCGGGCTTTCTGGACTTGGAAAGCCGCAGTTCGGGCTGCGCGGTCTGATAGAAGCGCACCATGATGTTGCCCGGGTGCAGGTCTGCGTGGACGAAGTTGTCGAGGAGGAGCATGCGGAGGAAGGCATCGAGACCTTCATCGGCGATGTCGTGCTGGAACACGCCGGCGCCGTTCTCCATGAAATCGGCGAGCGGAATGCCCTGGGCGAATTCCTCGATGAGCACGTTGCGCGTAGTAAAGTCTGTGTACGGATATGGGAAAGAGGCGGTGGCGCGGTCTTTGAAGTTGCGACGGAATGTCTCGAGGTTGGCGGCTTCGATACGCAGATCGAGCTGCAGCTTCATCATTTCGCCAAACTGGGCGACCTCATCAGGGAGGGACAGCCATTCTATCGTGGGGATGGCATTGAGGACGGACGCGAAGAAGCCCATGATTCTCAGATCTCGTCTGACGGTCCTCTCGACCTTTGGATGTAGCACCTTGACAGCTACGTAAGATGACGGTACACGCTTCGGTGAGCTCTTGAGCACGGTATCCACGTTACGTCGCACATTTTCCGTCAAGCCAGCAGATTCCTCATGACTATCGAGGCCGTCGGCCATGGACATGGCGAGCTCCGACTTCAGTTTTGCTTTGTACACCTGCGCAATGGCTCCTACACCGAGAGGCTTCTCGTCGAATTCGTCAAAGATATCGTCAAACTTGCGTCCATCAAAAGCTGCTTCCACGGTTCTGCGAGTCGCATGCATGGAGTGCGCTGGTGCGTTGGAGTGCAGCTTGGACATGGTATCGCACATCTCATTGGGAAAGATGTCGGAGCGAGAGGCTGCCCACTGTCCTAATTTGATGAAAGCCGGACCTGCCAGTTCCATAGAATTGACGAGGAATCCGTACCACCACAATGTCCCGCTTCTCTCGTTGTCGCGTGCTGGCTGTCTTGCGCCAAACCAGATCGCAGGTACTGTGATGAGGACGGGCACGAATATGACTACCAGTTGAAGGAACCGGAACCCTGTGCATATCGGCTCCCACAAGTACAAGTCAAAGAGAATGACCGTTCTGTGCGCAAGTTTGTACAGTCCATGTTCGTCCTCGCCGACAGTCTTTCGCATCTCTTCCCGAGACACCTCCAGCATCCGCAACTCGCCCGTGTCAGCTGAGCTGCCATTTTCCTTATTCGAGATTTCGATGAACGCTCCGGCGCTAAGAGCAGCTGCGCCAGCTGAAGCTTGGAGGACCAAGCGTTTGGACGAGAATCCCTTGTGAGAACTCCTCCATGGTATTTGTCGTGTGTGGTGAAGTCGTGACGCGACATGGTGTAAGAGCGTGGTCGAATTGGCCGCTGTATGCCGGATTGGTCGAAGCCAAACTCGACAGCCTATGACGAAGGACCTCATGTCGACTGGCAGACTCGTGGAATCACCGTTGCTTGCGAAATGTGTCCATGGTCGTGGTAGCGAAGGCTGTTGAGGTTGTAGTCAAAAGCACATGCAAGTCCCTATGAAGTCCGGGAGCAACGGTTCGTAGTTCGTCCAGCTCTGGGCGCAGGCCAAAGATCGACAGCGATATTAGGGAGTAGTGACGTAGGGGATTCGGAGGGCCTGGTCGCTGTGAATGGCAGACTCAGATGCACCATCGGGAAAACACGTGCTGTGGATTCATGGGACTTGCCTGGTGAGTTTTGCGACACCAATGAGGCTCAGGGACGAGGTCGAGGCAGAAAAGTCGCCGGCTCTGCGCGCGACGCCAGCGGCCTTGCCGGGATGTGCGATAAGATTTCGTCGTGCCAAATTTCTTGCTCATCCCTCCTCCGCCTTGTATCTCCTTCAACCTCACTTCCATTCCCTCTCCATCTCCAGCAAAGCGATTTGCATTGTACTGACTTCTCATTCATCCTTAATTCTTTACCCGTAATTAAATAATTTTTTCCCCTGGGCTGTTAGCTTCGCCATGGGCTGGTTCTGGGCTGAGCCTACTCCCGCTGCGGCGCGCACCCCCAGTGGTCATCCCCCCGTTGTTGGAGATCGAGCGCCTCCTGTATGTAACACTAGACTTTGGCCTGCGGGCCTCGTTTTCGATGATTGTGATTGTGATCTGACTCCTGTTTCTAGGCTGGTTGTCCCATGCACAAGAAGACTCTCGATGCGCTTAATTCTAACGAGAAGCCACAAACTCCTGGACCGACAGCATCAGGATGTCCTGTACCTCACGAGGCTCGCAACACCGATGCCAAGCCTAAGTCGTTGCTGTCACAGCTTAATCCGCTAAACTACATGTTCCCCGATCTATCGCAGCAACTTGCTCCCAATCAGACGATGGCGCTCCCAACGAGTCGAGAGGAGTCAACTATTCCAAAGGGTTCTGGAGACGGCACATGGGAGTACCCTTCCCCCCAGCAAATGTACAACGCTCTGCTACGGAAGGGCTACACCGACACTGACATCACCGCCGTCGAGTTTATGGTCTCGGTACATAATTTTCTGAACGAAGGTGCTTGGGCTGAGATTATTGGCTGGGAGCAGCGGTTCGCTCAGGGTCTCTACAAGGGATGGCAGGTCTGCCGTCGCGGCGAAGCTCACACGCCTGAAGAGCTTGAACGGAATTGGGACGGGCAGGACCCTGAGCCAACCCTCATTCGCTTCCAAGGTCGGCCCAAAGACTTGACGCCCAAGGCTACGATGCTTCAGGTATTGGGCTGGATCTACCCTTCAAAGTTTGGGTGAGTACACGTTGACTTTGTAGACCTCTTGCAATCTCTAATACTGATGTGTATATGTGAAACAGCACGGAGCCACCTTTTGACCGTCACGACTGGTATGTCTCCCGAGATGTCAACGGCGAGCGACAGCAGGTCCGCTACGTGATCGACTACTACTCTGGCGAGCCCGAACCTACCGGAGAGCCTGTCTTCTACCTCGACGTCCGCCCTGCAGCTACCCCCCGAGGCGCTGCTGAGCGTATCATCCGCTGGAGCACAGATGTGTGGTGGAAGGCGATTGGCGGTGACAAGAGGGAGCAAGATCCTCAGCCATTCTTCCGCCACAACGCTTCCAAGCCCTGGAGCTAGATTATTTTATTTTTTTTCGTTTTTTTTTTTTTTTTTTTTTTTTTTTTTTTTTTTTT
>AFRD01000568.1:0-18197 GCA_000222875.2 Periglandula ipomoeae IasaF13
GATGCCAGTGAAGGTTCGAGCGGCAGCCAGTGGGATTCAACCCGTCTAGACATGTAGATCCCCTAAACATCGTGGCCTGCAACGGAACACCGACAAACTAATTAGTGTGCAATGGCCCTGTGGGCTGGCGTTGCTTCGATGCTGCTCTGTGGATGCAAACCCGATTTCTGGCGACGAGTCCATCCACGTCTCAACCGGACCAGGCAATGACTTGTTGCTGCATGCATGCGTACGCTCGACCGTGATTTTGTCGAATGCACGACGTGTGGTGTGCCACGTCTGGGATATAATAATACCTGAATACGAATAGCTTGGAAATATTGATACAGGCATTTGATGTGATAATTAGTATCAGTTCTCCAGAATGGCCGAATGTACGCACATGCGCGTGAGAACAGGTTGGGTTTTGGACTAACAATTGTTTGTTAGTTGGGGACTCGATACGGACGGTTCGCGTGGGCAGGATTGGGGAGCCGGGTCGTTACCACCCCTGTTATTTGCCCCTTGAGGTCTGTGTGGCCGTAATTATCGGTGTGACGGTCTAAGACTGCCAGCTGGTCGTTGGAGAAGCAAAGCGAAGTCGAAACGACGATATCCAAGTCTTCGGAGCATCGAGAACTGCCACTCTCTGATTGATTCAACGGCCGGTCCCAGGACGGCGTCGGGTGAATGTCTTCTCCAAGATAAGGCGCGCTAGATCGCAAATCTGTGTGACATCGATACCCAACAAACACTGCCTGCCATCCTCGTACATTACAATGGACTACGCCAAATCATCGAAGAACGTGGTTTGTCTCCAGGTCCACTCGTTGGGCTAGGCAAGGATAAAGCCTCCCCTGTCAGGGATGGACAACGCTGCATCAAGCCAGTGAGATGTGCAGTAATAGCAACAGAGGTGCAGGGGTTGAGCCGTGGAACCAAGAGAAGCCCGCTCTCGATTTCTGTTGGAGGCGGCTCTCTCGTGTCAATGGCTGCGGCAGCCAAACAAGAAGAGCGATGCATCGTATTGCTTGTATTAAAGAGAAAGCAGCCACCGTGCCTGTAAAAGGACTTCCAGCCACAACCGTCGAATTGGATTTTGTGCTGGCAGCAGCAAGGTCCTGTCCGAATCGGACCTTTGTTGATGCGGTCGCTTTCCAAACAGGAATCATCAGCCCACCGCAGATATTATCTTGGTTCAAGAGGAGCAGGACGGGAAGTGCCAGCCGTTAGTCCTTCGCGGCTCCTTCCTCATCAGCATTGCGCGCACGTGCATTACACTCGGCTATCTATCGTGTGGCGGACGTGGCGGCGCGAAATACATACGGCCAACAAACCTGTCTGGTGCGTTGCCGACAGGACAAGAGAACCAAGCCTATTGTGTCGTTGTCTACTGGAATTTCCGCGTCACCTTGGAGCCGGACCTTAAGCCGTCTCATTGTCTTCTCTCTCCCTCTCGCGGGCGACCGATTCCTCTTCGTTTTGAACAGGCCGTCACACTGCGGCGTCCTTCTTCAACCACACACGCACATATACATACAGTACGGAGTACGTGAACATCATTGTCAAGGACTTGAATCACAAACTGTGTAACGGGGACGCACGTACGTCTCACCTTTACTTTTGAATTTTTTCTCGTGCCTTTCCAAAGCTTGGCGCCGCTGCTGCAGCCATCCTGGCGGAGCATCCACACTGGCCCGTTTCTGGGGTCACGACGAGACACTAGACACTGGCCTTGCCGATGGCCGACGCTTGAGTCGCATCTCACAGCAGCTGCTTACAGACTTTCAGATCCAAACGAAACACGGCCGAGCGATCAACCATAAACCAGATCTTTCTTCCTCTCCCAACGCCTCGCCATCTCTTCCACTCCCAGCGCTGCCTTTACCTATCGCTGCATTCTGCATATCTTGCCAGCCCTGCCAGGGGAGAATTGCCATTTAGCCTGCGAGTGATTTTTCTGCCCGCCCGGCAGGACCGTTGAGAAGGACCCAACTCATTGATTGCATCCTCCCTCTCTTCGCCGAGTCAGAGTGCCCGCTGAAACTTTTTCCTTGTTTTCGCTCCAGTCCAGTCCTTTTCAGCGACACACTCTTTACCGAACACGATTGGCTTCTTTTCTATTCAAGATCTTTCTTCCCTCCGCGTTTTGACAGCAGGAGCATTCATTTGGTCGCTCCCCACTGCGCTAAGCGAGGAATGACCGTGATCTCGAACGGTCTGGTCGGTGCAAGCGCTTGTGTCTCGAATGTCTCGGTCGTCACGAGACAAGCTGAGATAGACCTCAAATAACACTTTGAGCTGCACATCGAGGGTGATGCCCCCGAGCTACTCAGGATAGCCTTGGATTTCTCAGACAAAGCATCTAAATTTACAACACAGCACACCCTCCGACGAGAAGAAGGGCCGCGTCTTTTGCTTTTGCGCGGCGTCCGCAGAGGAGCGCAGTCCCATCGCCATGGCTGCTACAGAATTAGTCACCCCTGCTCCCGCGGCCGACAGTGACGACACGCCTTTTCAGATCTCGCCTCCAGCAACAAGCAGTCCTCATCACCGCCTATACGACCAGTCGCAAACCGTGTTGTAACACCGCTGAGCCTATTTCTCGACAGTGCAGGCCCGAATAAACGAAACAGCGCGAAGGCTCCGTCGCTAGGTGGCGCTGGTATTGGGCCCGGCACTGGCATGGACGCCGTGGGCCACAGGCAAGACCCCTTTGCCACCATGTCGCCAGCTAAGACGCCAGACCTCGCTGCTGCTGTCTCGCCGTCCCCTGGCCATACCGACGGCGTTGCTGATGTTGTTGACTCAGAGCCATGTGCAAGCCAGGAACAGGAAACAAAACAGCAGACGAACCCCGTTCTCAGCATCACGACCGACTTCAACAATTCTGGCGCCTCGCTCCACAGCCCAAGCGCACGCACCGGAAACCAGCAATACGAGGCCCCGGCTGCGGCCGACACACAGAACCCTGTCAGTCAAATGACAAAATCAACGCCGCCCCCCGATCATGAAACAGAGCTCAGCTCTCCTTTAAGTGATGATGCACGTCCGCTTCGCACTGCAAGTGTTCGAGCAGACACAAGGATTGTCCACCCGAAACCCATAGCGCATCCCCCAGCCCTGAGCCACGCCATGCCTGACAAATTGATCCGATCCGGCTCTGCTGCAGGAAACATTGCCCAACTTGAAGCCACGGCCGAAAGATTATCGATGACCAGTTCCATTGATGATGCAATTCGGGACTTGCACGGGGAACTGAAGAGGAGCGACAGCAGACGATCGGCGAAGTTGGCATTGGCCACCATGGCCTCTGTTGACGAAAATACCACATCGACCCCTGGTCATCTCGGTCGACATTTACATAACTCAACAGGAGCCTCCATCGTATCTACTAACATCGCCGCCCGCCAGGGAGGCGACTCACCCGCTGGCTTCGTCATGTCACCGAACACTTCGCTGACGAGCCATCTGCGGTCTGGCTCTGCGAATTCGGCTAGTAGACCTGATGCTGCTCTAGACTCCGTACTTTCCAGACACGGTCCCGGCAAATCCTCGATCAGGAGTGTCCGTTCTAGCAAGCTGTCTCTTGCTGAGATATCCGAGTCGGAGCCTGTCTCGCTGAACCAGAAAGCATTCGACGAAGCCGACGCAGCCCCCCTGCTCGAGGAGCAAAGCGCGGAGAACTTGCAGCTGACGCAGGACACGATCGGTGCTCTGCCAAGTACTGATGCCTTCCATCAAATGCTAGATGACCACCTTGGGCCATCATCATCTACCCACTACTCGACCGCACCCATGGATACCACTCAGGAGGAACAGGTATCATATTTCCCTCAAGTACAGCGCGCAGAGAGTGTGCATTCCAACAATACATCGGAGCAAGCCCGTGATGCATTCATCGACTTCGATGGCGTCCATTGGGAACCCCAAGATGAGGAAGATTCATACATGCAAGACGAACTCAACAACGACCTACCAACACCACGGCCAGTACCGGTCACCATGGCTCGGCCGACATCCTATATTGATCCGTCCACCGGCACAGAGATGCTGTACTATCCGGCACGAGTTCCAGCAATGCTCAACCTGCCCCCAAAGCTGTCATCCAAACCTAAAGCCGCGACTCGAGACCAGAGGCGATCGCAAGTGCTGAGTGCCATGATGGATATTAATGCGTCAGGAGGCATCTCATCGTCTCCTCAGCATAAGCGCCAGTCTACATTGGCTAACTTTGGCCTGGCCCAGCCACCAGAAGCCCCCGCGCGGGAATCATGGCTACCAGATCCCGTGGCAAACCACCGGGATTCATTTGCAGCACTCTCATCTTTTGGACCCCTCGCCGACAATGAACCGGCATCAACACCCATGAATGAAGAGCAGTCACCCCTAGCCCAGCAGGAACCCGACGCCATCAACGGAGGACCTGCGCCTGACCACTTGCGGCGTCCCGAGCGATTATCCAAGGCACCCATGAACAACCGAAAGTCAATGGCTTCCATGATGGGCAATCTACCTCCGCAACTCAGGGCTAGCGCATTCTTTGATCTCCCATCCGTGGCTCTAGAAGTCGAAATCAAGGACGGTTCTGCGATGGCTACTTTGGATAGCATTCTCGATGCCTCTGCGAGTGCGCCAGTGAGTGTCTTCACAGATCATGTGTATGCTGGGAAGCTTGGAAATGAGGTTTATGGCAAGCAAAAGAAACAGCACAAGACTCGGCCTTCAGCCGCTACTGTACAGGCTCTCATGACCGAGCCACAACCGAAAAAGAGGTCGTCCATGATGTGGCTTGGCAAGCGCAGCAGCAGCTACGAAAGCCAGGAGCAAAAGCGACCGCATAGTAGCATGGCAATTACGTCAACAAAGGCTGATGATACTCTCGTACCTGGCGACGGTCGGCATACACCCGACAGCGTGAATAGTGCAGACAAGGTAATACGGCTCGGCGCTGAGAACGAAGAAATCATGGCCGCCGAGGCGGAGGAGGAAGAAGACATGGATGAAGAAGTGCCGGATGAATCCTATCAAGGTCCCCCCACCACTCTCCTTGCCGAGCTTCAGTTGCGGAAGCAGGAGCAGAAACAACGCGTCAGAAATTTGGGTAAAGGACTACCTAACGGCAACTATGCTACACTTCTGGAAATGGATACTGTCGCTGAAGCTCAGAGAAAGAATCGCCAAAACAAGCGTGTCAACTTGGCCTGGGAGGATGTTGATGCCCATATAGATCAGAACGGATCAGACGACGAGGATGTGCCACTGGCTATCATTGCGGCAATGCAACGCGGAGCGAAGAATCGTGCCGACCTTGAACGGCCGTTGGGTCTGATGGAGCGACGAGAAATCGAAGACAACGAGCCGCTCAGTCATCGCCGCGCACGATTGCAGGGACTCGAACTGCCACCACCTCAGCCCGTTCTTAGCCACCGTCAAAGCATGATGTCGTTCTCAGCTGCTCGTGGCTTGGAGGTACAATCTCCTAACCCCGAAACCGTGACACCCAGCCCAGAGCCACAAACACCCGAGGTCGAGGAGATTGAGGAAGAGACACTGGGTGATAGGCGACGCAGGCTGGCGACGAAAGATGGCGAGCTGCCCAAGACCCGTCCAGTCAGCGGCGCTTTTTCAGCCGAGTTGCTCAGCCAATTTGGAGATGCCAAAGAGCCAAAGTCGGAATCCAAGGATGACAAAAAGGGTCAAAAGAAGGGTGCCCCGCCTGCCGTTGGCGCGGCCGGTGAGGAAGAAACATTGGGTCAGCGTCGAAGGCGGCTTCAAGCGGAGCGTGAAGCCCGCGACCGCGAGATTGGCTTCAGCAATCAAGCTGGGGATCAATCGCAGCAAGGTCAGGACCATCGACGACGACTTAGTCTCGCCAACGTATTCTCAGCCCACCCAAAGCGTGAAACAGACACGCGCGTGCACGATGAGAGGTTTCGCCGAGACAGTGAGCGGCGAGCTGCTCAAGATCGCGACAGCAAGATGGCGGCATTGAGAATGCAAATGCCCACAGCACTCCCTCAAGTCAACATTGACCGATCTGGCGGCTTTCTTGGTGGAGCATACAATGACGGGACTGGTGGCTTTGGTCCCAAAGCAGCCTTGTCGAGCCCTGCAGTCAACTCATACGGGCTGTCACCGGGTAACCGATCGAGCATGATGAGCGGTTATGGGGCGCCTCACATGGGCTCTTCCATGATGGGTCACCAGGTATATGGAGCGATGCCGGGATACGGCGTTCCCAGTCCCATGGGTCCGTACAATGGTATGAGCTCAATGAGCATGTACAACGGACGTCCTGCCAGTCAAATGTACAGTGGCGGTGGCGTGATGCCAATGCAGACAAACAACAAGTCAATGGACCGCGTGGAACAATGGCGATACGGTGTTCGGCCATGAACACATCACAACGATGACAGCTCTCGTGGTTGAGTGTTGATAAATATTCACCTTGGCTTTCGCGATTTTGCATTAATCACACTCTCATTAATCATTCCCTTTGTTGAGCGATATAGAACTGCGACCAGTGAGCAAACGAAGCGGCAATGTATCTTGTTACTGTTTGTGTCTTAGATTACACTCATACATGGAGGAGGGTTGCGTCACCCACCGACCGTCATTTGCGGTGGAGTCTTGTGTAACGGGGCAGTATTTTTTTTTTTTTTGTTGATATAATTATGCATAACAACTGGCATGATTGGCGTGGCGCAGATTTCTTGTTTTCTTGGGCTGTCTTTTTTCTGGATACTACGTATCATGTAATAGTTGGTCTCATAGGAGAGAAGACATAGTCACTCTGTCTAGGAATCTATAGACGGCAAATAGATAATCATATTGATCTACCACCATTAACCATGTAATGCATAAACCAGTTTCTGGACATTCGAGCATTCTGAATTGCGGACGTGTTAGACATGACTGAATTGGCTTGTTGGAATCTTCATTGTAGTCAAGACGGCGCAGCAGTGGACACTGTCATCCCAAACCCATTGACTAGCCATTCGCGAAGTGGAGATGTCTTCATTTCTGACATCCAACCATCCCTTGTTCACAATGTCGGGATCCGACGCAGTCACCGCTCCCAAGGCGGTGTATCCCGTTCAAACACTTGTCCAAAACCTCTCGTTCTATTCATCGAAGTCATCACTCGTCACAAATTCCCTTCCTGCCCGTCGTCTCATCATAGTAGGCGACGTGCATGGCGCAAAGCGCACCCTCGAAGCACTCCTCCAAGCTCGCATTCGACCCCTCCAGTGGAGATCAACTCTTTTTCGTAGGAGATCTCGTGAACAAGGGGCCTGATAGCGTAGGAGTGATTGATCTGGCCATTGAGCACGGAGCACACTCCGTCCGGGGAAACCACGATGATGCGGCTCTGCGAGCCTTCGATGCATTGAAGAAGGATGAGGCTGACGGCAAAGCTTCTGAGAGGGAGATTGTTCAAGATGTCAAGAGGGGGAGTGTTGACACTGCGAGGACATTATTGCCGAGGCACATGGAGTACTTGTCCAACAATCCGCTCATGATTCGCCTCTCCTGGACGTCTAATACATACACGAAGAAATATATTATCGTCTATGCTGGGATTGTCCCCGGCTTGAAGTTGGAAGATCAGTCCCCGCATGCGGTGATGCACTTGCGGAGTTTGGATGACATGACCCCGCTCGAAGAAGCTGGTGAGAGGGGATGGATCGAGGATTGGGATGCGTGGCAGAGCGAGGAGAAGCAGACAATTGTATTTGGACACGATGCGAAGAGGAGGTTGCAGAAGGGACGGTGGGCTTTGGGGTTGGATACGGGGTGTGTGTATGGGGGCAGTCTGACGGCGTTGGTGGTTGGAGAGGATGGGGAGGAGTTGGTTTGCGTTGACTGTGTTGAGGGAGATGAAAAGAAGGAGGGGAATGTGATATGATTGTTTTCAACGCTAGAAGGTTGCCGTTTAGCCTCTGCCGGAGGATGGCAACATTAGAGAAGACTATACCTTGTACTTTTCTTCACCAGAGACCATAAATGTGATACCAATTGCGCGTACATTTGCTTTGATTGAGTGCCTACAATGTTGTGCTATTGACACATATGTCTTCCTTCTCTCATCCCTCAAATAATCTCTCTACAAAGCTGTGGAAATTCCCCCATAAACCATGATATTCGTTCCGCAAATATATCCCGCCAGCGGACTCGCCAAAAACACAACCACATTCACAACTTCTTCTACACTACCAGAGCGACCAAGCGGGATGCCATCCTGAATTGACTTCATATACTCCGGATGCTTCTCCCACGCCATCTGGAATCGACTCGGAACCATAGTCCCATCTTCGCCTTTAGATGGCGGCGTTTCGATAGAGCCCGGGACTACGGTATTAATGCGTATGCCCAGTGGGGCCAGTTTCCTAGAGTAGTCCTTCGCAAGAGTAGCCTGAGCTCTCTTGAAGGTAGTGTATGGGGTTGCTATGGATCCATGTTTATTCTCGAAGCCCGCCAGGGATGATGTGACGATGATGGAGCCTGCGCCTGTCTTCTGAAGATGAGGTGTCGAGGCGTCAATGAGGGTAATGAGGCTGAGGATGTCAGCTTCGAAGATGGCCTTCCAGCTTTGTGGGGTGGCTTCTGTGATAAATGATGCAGCTGATCATGTTAGCTGAGGTGTTTCAAGACAATATATAAAAGTAGAGGTACCATTTGCGACGACCACGATGCGGCTGAAGCGGAGCGCTGCTTCTTCAACCCAGGCTTTTATGGATTCTGGGGATGATATATCGACTGAAGTACCCACGGCGGTGACTCCCTCGCGAGGAACGAAATCTTGAGCACGAACACAGCGCGCGCAGTAAGATACGTTGGCTCCTTCGGCGAGGAGGACTTCGACTATTGCGCGACCGATGCCTTTGGTTCCGCCTGGTGAGGACTGTTAGTATTTGTGCTTGATTTGGAATATCATGATGCGGAAAGGGTGTCACGAACCGGTGACTAAGGCGTGTTTACCGCGCAGATTGGTCACAAAGGGAGACATGATGGGTGAAAACGACTTGAGAGTGTTTGTGATTGTGAGAAGGAGGATACTCATAGCTTCCGTATTCTACCTCACAAATCGGCGCAGTCATGTTTTTATAGAAGCTCAATTTGAGAATTATGTACGCTCGCCATCTCACTTTCCTAATTTGGAAATTCGACTCGTTGCGCCGGAGCCTATCTCTCTGGATGAACTCCTAAATACCCTTTTCTTCGTCCGGGCATGGCGGTATCATGCATGCTCCGGCGCTAAGCACTTCGGCCATGAAATCTCATTTTCCTAATCGGGAAACAAGGTCAGATCGAACTCCACTTGCTTTGTGATCCAGATCCACGGGGCAACACCATCCCGCTCACTCCGTAGCCTGCGGCGCATAGTTTCACTTTCAACCTTCATGAAGGAATCAGTCGGAGCCTTCAGCATGGGGCACCTGTGATCCAAGGATATGCAGCTCACGTTTCTCAATGTCACAAATGCGCCGTCTCTGAGCTCCGCTGAGCAGAGGGTCGTGAGGGGCCATGTCACAAAGGCTAACTTTGAGAAGCGCCGACGAGGTAAGGCCACGGCTGAAGGCCAGACGGAAGTACCCGGGAAGGATACACCCCTGGCTGTAGAGTTGAGGAGCGGACGAGCTGTGCTCACCAACACTTTACCTGAGCCACACCGTAACATCCGGTACCGTATGTGACTGGCATATCTTCTTGCTCTGCTGAACTATAGACTAACATACCTTGGCGTGGATCCCAAGTCCTGAGGGAATACTAAGCCCTTGTTTTCCCCATGTCACAAGGGACAGCTGATCCTGTCACAGCATGGGTCGCGCTGTTGAGGTCGGAACCAGCACTCGTGGAAGCCTCCATGGCTATTGCCACGCGGCACGATAAGGATTCCAGGATTCTCCATGACTCTGCGAAAGCTACGGCGCATACCTGCAGAGCAGTTCATCTCATCTCCCAGAGGCTAAAGAAGGACCCCACGGGGCTGGAGGATGGGTTAATCGGAGTCGTGTTCACTCTGTCCTTCTGCGAGGTAAGCCGGTTATTCATTTGCTCACTTTTATCAACAAACAATTTTCGAAATGTTATATGGTATTAATTTCGATATAGCTCCTTTCGAGGAACAAGGCGGCTCGAAACGCTCACATCACTGGCTTAGCACAGATGGTCCGCTTGAGAAAGGCCAGCAGTCTGCGTCCATTGCCCAGATGGATTACCGATTTTCTGTTCCAGTATGTATCCTCCTTATATCCGTAATTCCATCCCGGCTGTTTTGAAGAACATGTTCCATGCTGACGTGGTGTAAGCGACGCGGTTAATGCGGCTATAACATCCCCGAATGACCATTATATCCAGGTTGCCAGTACACTGGGTATCCCCCATGGTGAGACTTATATACAAGCCGTCTCGAGCGTCTCCAAGCAGTATGCAAATCTTTCTGCCGCACTGGAGAAGTTCTATTCCATGCCAGCTGACGTCAAATCGTCGAAGCTACAGATAGACGAGCTCGCGAGTACACTATGGAACACCATAGACCGTATGCCGGCCGTTGAAAGCTCATACCTCCAAGCTCTGGAGCATGCACTTCGACTGTTTCTGCATCTCACGTGGTCATTAAACGCACAGAAGCACGTCATCGTTCACCACGTCGAGACCATGATGCAATTGTTGCAAGAGCCCAGACTGCGACTATGCGCTGCCGTCAGCCTGGAAATGTGGCAGCTCTTTGTTGGCGCGGTAGCAGCGGAAGCCGTGAACGTAGAAGCGCAGAGATGGTTCATATTGCGATGCAAGGCGGTGCTTTCAGCCATGCGCGTGCAAAGCTAGGCACAAGCACGGAAAGTGTTCCACAAAACCTTGACGCCGCATAAACGACTCTTGAACCGATTCAAGAATGTCTGGGAACAGACAAATTTGATGGGTGCTGAATAGTCAGTGCGGCGTCAGGAGAATGTTGAAAGAATATTGCCCACGTCATACCAGTACACATCTGACCGAATACTCCTGGCGTCCCAAACTAAATTCACCATGCTGCGGACTCTCTTATGGAACACCGATGAATAGCTTCCGATAGACGTAAATCGGGACATAATCTGCGCCCTTTCGGAGGCGTCGCCTACTTCGACATTTGCCACATTGAGTGGCCAGTCTACGCAGAAGGGTACTTTGCCAGTGATGGTCTGAACTAGCTCCATGACAGAGAGTATGCTGGATGACAGGGCGCGTGCCGCGGCATCTTGAGTTTCAAAAGGATATCGCAGCCGATGAATAACGATGAGCATGGCGGTCTGCATGACTTGAGCTTGACACATCATGCGAGCCACTTCCGTGGCTGTGTACATCTGACAGAAGTTGGCTGGCACATTTGGCTGCCAGGCGCGAACTTGGTTCTCCAGACGGTCCAGTGATTCCAGCATATCCATATCTGCTTGTGGATACTCTGAGAAGTCTCCTTCAATGCCTTCTCGAGAGGTAAATGAAGGACGGCTAGCAGCCATGGTGTAATTCAAGACGGCGAGATCGTGCAAGTGCGGCAATAAGCTGGTGCATAGACCAACGCAGCCGTCGATATGCGTTGCTGTCGCCGGATGGTCCAATCGAACGGTAGGAAATCTCGTCTTGAACAGGCACTCAGCTGTTTCCGTCAGAACAAGGCTCGTCAAGAAGGTAACATGGGCGGTTTCGAAAAAAGTATGATGCAACGTGCGGCTTGATGAGGCTCAGGGTCTGGCTGCATATGTCGAGGATTTCGCCGCCGCCAAGTTTAAATACGAAATGGAGGATTTGCCAGCCTAACATGAGGCAGGACGAAGCACTGTCTATCTGGCTGGGATCGGTAGACTTGGCTGAGAGCGAGCGTAACTTGACGAGGGCGGACGCGACATGTCGGTAGCTGTTGTTAATTTGAACCTTGTCCTGTCCCATGGATAGTGCGAATGCGAGATAGCTATCGAGTACTGTCTGATGGGAGGAAAGGAGGTGGAAGACGAGCTTTTGGCGATAGTTTTCGCAGAAGCTAGGCCCTACTACGAATAATTGGATGAAGTCGTCCTGGTGTACGGCTCGATCCAACAGAGCCAGCTCATGCCTGGATAAATGACCAAAGGCGGACAGAGTCCTTTTCCGCAAGGGCGAGAGGCTGCAGACGTCTATGTTCCCAGAGGTGGAAGATGCTAGGATGGGGAGTGATTCGGCAGGGCTGGAAGAAAGGCTCACGTCGGATTCATTCGTGGTGATGCTCTCGGAATATCGCTTCAATCGAGCGCGCCTCAGTCGGGACTGCACGCATGGCGCAGTAGGACGTCCCGGCCGCTTCACGGGCCGTCGAGTCTCACATACATGGCCGATTCTGGCGCATCGTTCACATCGAGGGATGCCTGGGCTCCATTTGCACCGCTCCTTGAGGGAGTGGCATCGATCACAAGACCGAGGTAGCTGAGATTCGTGGACCATCGTAAGGACATATCATGCCCTGCGAGGCAGAAGGCGGGCGGGAAGAGGGCAAACTAATATATGATGCAGCACACAAACAGATACTCAAGGCTCTTACACTTGCAATCTGGCATTGAAGGATGGCAAGAAAGCCAATCAAGACAAAACCAATGGCCGAGGCTGAGACCAACGCTGGACGTCGCTATCGTCGCCCCGCTTTAACGTGCAGCCCAAGGTTCGGTCTACCGAAGGGGGACTTTTTAAAATGAGACTCCATGCGCCACGATGTCGATCAGAACATCGAATTGAAGTAACCACAATAATCGCATTTTTAGCTTATATTAATAAAAATGGGAAAGGTATTGATTGGATTATTCATCTTAAATTTTGCAAGATTATATTCTAGCATTCTAATCAAATAATGATATCTGTCGTGCATTGGCTGGAATTAATTCAATCATCAACCAAGTCTCATTTAAAAAGTCACCCTCAATGAATGTTTAGGTTACACGCAGCTGATCGACCAATGGCGACGGTCGTGTTGGGATGGGACCAGTTTAATGTTCTTATTAGTGTGGCAAGCTGTCCCTTCAACCTCGAAGGCGTTTCAGTCTGTAACACCTTCGCAACTGCACCTCATCGCTGCCGCGAGCACGGGTCGGAAAGCAGAAACGCTGGTTTCACTGACGTGAAGAATCGACTGCTAAAATCGAGTCTAACAATGCTACGGAAACAATGGCTCGCGACTTGCCGGATGGGCTGTAATGCTGCGTTCCTTTGCACGTAGACTGTATCGTACAGTGCTGTCGTTGTACGATGATTTGGCTGCCGAGGATGCATCGGCACTTGGACCATCTCACTACTTAGGTAATAGATCTTTTGGTTCCTTGGAGGTGCGGCCGCTTATCTGCAAGGGTTTTTTAAATACTGTTCAGCGTGCATGAAGTTAATGCATATGTCGGACACATAAGAGCCACAAAAGTAACCAGGGAGCCACGCGATTCCACGCAGGTTTGATGTGATGGGGACGCCCGCGATGAATGATTCACAGTCATGTCTGGATTCGAGCGTTACACTCAGGGAAGTCTGAAGCTGTAGCTGTGGAGCTTCGTACTACTTTGCAATATGTGGGATAGTCGCATCGGTGAACCACGAAAGGTTGAGACAGCGTAGCACTTGTTTCAGACCGGTGCTCCGGCAGTCAATCATCGCAGTAACGCGATTTCAGCGGCAAGGTGAACTCCTTCAAGAAACCGGAGGGCACGGCAAAAGCAGCAGAGACACGGGATGCGGGCTAGACATGGATGTGGTGCGAAATTTGGCGGTCAGAATGATGATGCGCAACGAGTTGATCGATAATAAGTTTCTAAATACCTGATTTGCTTCTTTTGCAGCGCCACTGGCGATGCCCCAGCAAGCACGCTGAATCTCAAAAATGCCAGAGTTCGGGGAGCGTGGAGCCTCTCCAGCTTTTCCAGGCTTAGTTTTTATTACCCCCAGACTGGCAACCCGAGTGAGTATGAGGACTGTTCGAGAAGTGGTCGTCTGTTGAGCGCAGTATCCATGGGCCGGGACGAGTGCGTGCGTGCTTAATATTTGCTTTTCCACTGTATGGGCTGACGAGAGGGTGTTAGGAATATCAGAGAGATTCAGAGGTTTTCGAGTTAGACGATCACGAGGTTCACAGCCGGTTTCATTTTCTAGCTTTAGAGCTTGTTTCCTTGCTAACTGATCTAAACTGAGCCCTGTATTGGTGTACCATGGTTAGTTGGTATGGGGAGGACCGTCGTGTAGCCAGAAACCTGATATAAAATTATGGAGTTCCCGACACAATGCAGGCATCTAAACTGGGAAGGATAAGAGAAGAAAAAAAAAAACCATCATCAGCACGTCAGAGGTTGTATTCGCCACGCATAGTCTATCTAGGACCAATGTGCATCAGTATCTACCTCGTGGACCCCTGCGGCTAATAGGTCGAAGAGCCATATTCTACCCGACTTGATCAGATACTGAAACCAACTCCAGCCCTCTTGTATAAGTATAACACCATGGTCCTCGAACTTCTCCACCCACAGCCTCTCACGTTCTCGTACCTGATGACCGCCCGCGTAGTCCTTCGGTGGTGGTTTCGGTGCCCAGCGAAGATCCGATGCTTGCGTGGCGGTCTGAACAAGACGGATACATTCGTCGCAAGGGGCTGCATGTTGACCATCATATTCCCACGAGGCATAGCGGGACACGGTGAAGTGCATCGAAACTGTCGCGGCGATGGCATATACGCCTGACTGCGGATAGACCAGGGTCTTGTTTAACATGCCCTCGAGATACATGTGAAATGGCGTTTCAAGTCCCATCCCCAACGCTGCCGAGACTCCATTTTCGTGATTCCCTGCCGCCGTATCGCACCTCCAGTCGAGCAGATCATGGGTCGCCATCACAACCATGGGAGCTATCAGCCCTTCCTCAAGATCATATTCATCGGACATGAACCTGCTCCATGAGGTTGCGCAGCCGCTGACGGCTCTCCAGGCCATCGCTGATTCAATTGATAAGTCTGAACCAGACCCGACTGACTGCAATGCACTGGCATCCACAAACGCATTAACATAACTGCCTCCCAGCTGATATGCCGCGCCCGCTGCTAATGCAACCATTCGTAGCCGGACCGCACGGTCAATATGTGTGAAAGAGCTATAGTCCTCACACACGGCAACATGGGAGAGAAATGCTGTTTGAACGGCCTGTCGCACAGGCGTCCATACTGAGAGACCCAAGGAGCATGGTAGAACCCCGATTGTATAACAGCCAAATGCGAGCGGGTTGGATGCAGGGAAGTATCCCGCACGGAGAGTGACCTCATCCCGATGACGAAGATAGCTTGCTCTCTTGTCGACATGCGCGATTGTGAGCCGGTCACCATGGTAGTGTTTAGATATGATATTTTGGACTCCGGACTGCGCCGCCTCGATGGTGTTTCTCCCGAATCGTTTCATTAACTCGCTGCACAGCACAGAGCGTGATTGAATCCAGGCAGCTGATGCTCTTCCAGAGTTGTCCTGAGGCGAAATAATAACCTCTCTTCCATAACTCATCGTATCCAGCCAATTTTCGTGATCCGAAAGCGTGGCAACGCCTTGCAGAGCCAGCAACCCATCTCTCAGGGTGGCATTATACATAACTCCATAGCCTGAGGTGTGACCATTTGATCGGACAACGTCCATGGACAGGCTGATGGTCGCCAGAAGTTGAGCCAAATCCGCATCTAGAGCTTTCCGGCCAATTTCAGATACATCTTCATTGGTAATCTGAGCATGCGCGGCCGGAGATATAGTTGTCGTTGTCATTCTCACCAGCTTCAGGCAGAGTCATCACAAGATTCCTACGTATAACTACAAACGCTTGGGCACATGCAGCCGTAGGTGGAACGAAAGTTTCACTATGTAGGTGCACATCAAGAGTATGTCCGTGACACAACCGTCACACGGGATCCTTCAACACGATATACAAGATCCCAATCAGTCAGTGGATATTCTCTGGGTGATTGTGAGAAGAATTTATTGGTATCTGGTGATGCGATACAAGGATAGAAGAGGGCGCGATGGCCGGATTGATGGACCTTGGGGTGACTCCAATGATAAGCGTCTGCGACAGCCTCTCAATCAACCTCCCGAAGGCCGTGCATATTATTGAATATGGGCTACTTTTGCCTGCCTTCAGCCCGGCCTTGTCGTGAGAAAGATGAGTCTCATGAATGAGTGAGTGTATCTCCATGGGTGGATGTCTCGATGACAACTGTGAGAGCAGAAAAGGGGCTGACCAGTCAGAACAGCCTCAGAGCAGGTACATGTGTCAGCCAAAGTAGTGGCACTGGGCTATGGCAGGCAACGGGGAAGCGCGTCATTGGAAAATTCCATTTCGGACCGCCAAGTGTCATTTATTCATCTCCAAACAGTGATTTATTTACGGACTAATGTTATTTATCAATATTCAGAATCCGAAGAAGTGCTGAGGAACTCGGCATAACCCTTTTCGCCCGCGTGGGAAGCTGGAAGCCATAACCCACCCCTCGGCACGGTCCAGCCCTTGTCAGCTCCATCCGCTCTACGGGGAAACTGGACTAGCGTGCCACGCCCTGCCCAACTACCAGGTGTTAGCGAGGCACACCGAAGCCAGCCGTTTTCTTTTTTCCCCGTCCTGGTGGGGGTCCAAGCTGGGCTTGCCGGGGAGAGGATACATAATTAATTGGGTAGCATCATCAATAATTCTGATTGCTTGACTCGCATGCCAGATGCCATCCTGCGATGGCAGATGAACTGGCAGTGGACGAATGTGCTGGCTGGCTTTTGGTGCCACAGAGCATAGCAGCGCATCGCAGAGCATCACGGCGGCTTCGTGGCGACAAGGAACCAGCTCGATCGTACGATGCTGCATCAAAGTGCATGCTGTCCCGTCTGCACGGCGGCCGATGAATGAATCCAAAAAAAAATAGGTGTGAATACGCAGCCAGGTCAGTCACGACTGTCTACGACTGGTCAGATACTAACGCTCGCGCTCACGCATATCCCAGTTCCAAGCAGTCAATCTATGGCTTGGAGTATTATGCCATGCACGCCCGCATATGCAGTCCGTGTTTCAGGTTTCTGCCGCACAAGAGCACTCGAGTGCTCCCCGATGCTATTGCATCTCGACATCGTCCGCGAATGATCAAAGGAACAGAGGCAGACAACAGGGCGAGCTCGCGGTTTGGTCGGTGCGGTCGGTGTGCCCCTTGCTGGCCAAGATCAGGTTTTTGAATGTTGACAGTCTGGTTGTTCTCTGCTTGTCCAATCCACCAGATGTGATGATTTCCTTGTTTCTTGCTGCGCGTCGGAGCCTGCTAGAGCTTGGGTATTAGATGAAGAATCCCCCAAAAAAGAAGCAATATATATGTGGCCCCCCTATTACTCTGTCAAACATGGTCACGCATGATGGAGAAGGGCAATCAATGCACACTTGGACACCCATGCGAGTCCTGACCGCTTAGACTTCCCACTCTAGTTTTGAGACGGTTGGCATAGCAGGCATTGTTGGGGCGCCAGGTGCCTATAGTTTCAAGAGAAGCAAATAAACCCAAATATCAAATGATATTATTAAACCCGGCACCTCCAACGCTGTTCAACACTTCTGTTCCTTTGGTTCTCATATAATTCGGAATCCACTCGCCACCACCCTTGCCTGCCAGAATACCAAATACAACGCCGAATTCGCTGCATCGGCTGCACAACAGCAGATGAGCCAGGCCAAGGGCATCCCAGGACCTGCCGAATCCTTCTTTTCGCGGTAACCGTCTCATCCCACATTGGGCATGTTTCTGGATATTATTGAAGGGCCCTGGCATGCGAACCCCTGGCTCGAGGCACCAGAATGGGCTTAGATCCCAACGATCCCAACTCGCTCCGAAACAACCCCAGAGTCAAGTGCTCTCATCACGGCGATAGCGTGTTCGTCCTGGTCGACTCAACGCAGCACGCGGTGTCGGTATTTCTCCTGGTGCTGTCAAGTTGCTGCCCAAGACAAGACGAGACCAAGCGCGAGGGCCCTGTCTCCCGTGCCTGGCTTCAGTCTCCACCATGATGCTCTCAACTCTCCCATCTCCATCTCATTCCAAGACAACATATTTCGGCCTCGACCCGTCCTCGCCGCCCCTTGCCTCGCTTCCCATTTCGACACTTTCACGCTGAGTTCGCTCTGCTCACACCCTCGTCGTTCAGGAAGCCCCGCGCCTTGTCTACGGTTCC